>SJYC01123594.1:0-14667 GCA_006408675.1 Madoqua kirkii | reverse complement strand
ACGACTGAAGTGACTTAGCAGCATTGCATTGGAAAAGACCCTGATGCTGAGGAAAACTGAAGGCAAAAGGAGAAGAGGGCCACAGAGGATGAGATGGTTGGATGGCATCACTGACTCAATGGACATGAGTTTGAGCAGACTCTGGGAGATAGTGAAGGACAGGGAAGCCTGGCGTGCTGCGGTCCATGGGGTTGCAAAGAGTTGGACATGATTAGTGACTGAACAACAACATTGCTATATGTCAGGATCATCTTGGGCATTTGAGTATCTCATGTGTGCTCCAGAGTCCTGCTTTCCTAGTCTGTCTTGCTCACCAGACATCTGAGGCATGCTAATCCCCCAAGGCTAAGTCTGGAAAGTAGAAGCCCAACAAGGGATTGTGCTGTGACCCAGTGAGCTCTGGTTTATACAACAGCCAAGCTGGGCAATGTTGAGAAAGTCAAGAATTGGCCTGGGTTTACCAGCTTTTCTGTAGAGCCTTATCAAATCCACAACAGAACCCACAGGACTGTATCTATGGTGTTCTCACAGAACAGCCCACTACTTCTTTGTGCTGGAATTACTTATGTGTGAGTCTCATTCTTTCTGCTGGAGGAAGAACGGCTGAAGATGGAGTCTCCGCAGACAGCCTAGTACACAGGCTCCATTAAGAATAAATATTATTTATCGCTAAGTCGTGTCTGACTCTTTTGCGATGCCACGGACTGTAGCCCACATGGCTCCTCTGTTCAGTGGATTTCCCAGGCAAGAATACTGGAGTGAGTGAGTTGCCATTTCCTGCTCCAGAAGTTCTTCCCAACCCAGGGATCGCACCTATGTCTCCTGCATTGGCAGGCAAATTCTTTATCGCTGAGTCACTTGGGAAGCCCTAAGAATAAACGGGCATGTGTAAATACATTAATTCATCAATGAATGTAAACTTTAGTTAACAGCTTCTTTTTATATCTGTTGAAGCTATTAACCTCTTCATGTGAACTGACCCATGGAGAAGGTGGTATAGACTTGGACAATCTTTAAAGGAAAACTTCTCCGGCTTGGCGGCAGTAAGGGCTGACCCTTTGGACAGAGAAAGTAATGGAAGCTGGAACAGCAACCTGGAACCAAAGAATATTATAGTTGGAGCATCCTCAGGAAGAGCCAGTGTTAGTGCAGAAGCTTTTTACATCTTCAGTGTTTCCAGAAGATGTTTTAAAGAAGCAAGCAGATCTGAGGAAGAATAAGAAGAAGCGGGGATAGGTGGATAAATCAGAAGGGGAAGGAAGGGGAGTCTATTTGCTCCGGACGTTCTAAGAAGGGGTAGGAAGGGGAGTCTATTTGCTCCGGACGTTCATCAAGCTGGGAGAATCGAAAAGGGTCCAGTCCACGGTTATTATTTCTATTGCATGTTATGAAAACAAGAATATGTTTATCATGGAAAAAAACAAAGCACCATTCCCCAATTAAGTGCCTTCCTGTGGGATTATAGTTTTATCCTGTTTGTTCCTCTAGTACAGGAAACACAATCATCTACAAAATGCTTGAAGGCATCTCAGATTCTTTGAAATAAGTTTGTTTCTTTTTATTTTGAATCTTACCTCAAGTAGAACTTTGTTCTCTTGCAAACTCTGAGAGATTTAAAAGCGACTCCCCTTGTTAGTTGCAGTAGAAGTTATTGGCCCAGAGCCAGAAAGACAATTTGCAACCCTCAGAGATAAAAAGAGAGGCACCTCCTATGATGTCTGGGTGTGTTTTGCAACCTTCCTCTTGCCTATGGACCATTGACCTGATATATTCCTGTCCCCGATGGCTCAGCATGGAAAAAAGCCATCTGCAATGCAGGAGACACAGAAGACGTGTGCTTGATCCCTGGATGAGCAGGATCCTCTGGAGGAGGAAATGGCAACCCACGCCAGTATTCTTGCCTAAGAAAAACCCCGTGGATGGAGGAGCCTGGCAGGCTAGTCCAAAGGGTCGAAAAGAGTTAGACACACAACTGAGGGGCTAAGCACTCATATCCATTCCTGTCCCCAGATCTTAGATTTGAACTTCAGAGACAAAAAGTTTGTGAGGAAAAATGCCTGGACATCAGTTCAGTTCAGTTGCTCAGTTGTGTCCGACTCTTTGCGACCCCATGGACTGCAGAACACCAGGCTTCCCTGTCCTTCACTATCTCCCAGAGTTTGCTCAGACTCATGTCCACTGAGTCAGTGATGCCATCCAACCATCTCATCTTCTGTGGCCCTCCTCTCCTTTTGCCTCAGTCTTTCTCAGGGTCTTTTCCAGTGAGTCAGTTCTTCAATTCTGTTGTAAAAGACCATTGAGAACTTTGCTTCCCTGGAAGATATCTATCGTGAAACACAAAATGAGCAGGGAGTGGGTGAATCATAGCTTCATTTGCTCACTCACTGGTTATTTCTTTGTGCATATTTATGGCCACGAGCTATGCCAGGGCCCAGGATACAGCAGTGACAAGTAAGGTGTTCTTGCTTTGGTGAGTGAACACTCTGCAAGGTAGAGATAAGCAGGAGCTAGTGGCTACCCTGTGGGTGGTATGAAGACAGAAAGCACTGGAACAGCCAAGACCCAGAGGGTGCAGAGAATGCTCTTTCTAGAAGTGATTCTGGGAAGAAACTTGAGGCTGGTAAGAAAGAGCCTGGAGTAGGATATGGCAGCCCACTCCAGTATTCTTGCCTGGAAAATTCCATGGACAGAGGAGCCTGGTGGGCTACATACAGTCCATAGAGTTGCAAAGAGTCAGACATGACTGAGAATACACACACATGCAAATAAAAGGCCAGGTGAGGAACTGGAGTTCAGACTAAGCAGGTAAGATGGAGTCTGGTATGTTCAGAGCGTTGAACTAAGTTATGAGGCTGGAGTGGATTTTCCTGACAGCGGTTGAGAGTGACAGCTTGTCGTGGGCGGCCTTGAGAGGGCCCCTGGGTGGAAAGAGGGGCTGGTGGGAACCTTGGGTAACAAGGGCAGGCCTTCCTTGAAGGAGACATTGGGTGGCAGGACGATCTGGGGTTGTGGGCTGAGGGGTGGGGGGAGCCGGCGGTGAGCTTTGTCCTTTGACCTCTCCCTTTTAGGTCACCCATGTCCACTGTTCCTCAGGCTACTGGCAGCTGGTTAGGACACCTTCCTGGACAATTCTCCTGATTTTCAATTTTTTTGAGACCTAGGAAAACATTTTCGTCTTATCCTTTACAGCTTTCTTACTTTCCTTTACAGCAGGGGTAACCATAACCTCCTAACCTCCAGGATCTAATGCCTGATGATCTGAGGTGGAGCTGATGTAACAATAATAATAGACATCAATTGCACAGTTAATGTGATATGCCTGAATCATCCCAGAATCATCATCCCCCACCTCGATCCACAGAAAAATTATCTTCCATGAAACCCATCCCTGGTGCAGAAAAGACTGGAGACCACTGCCTTACAGTTGGTTTTGTTTTTTGTTTTTTACTATTCTTCACAGATTTCCTGCGCCTGATGTACTATTTTCACCCTGGCAGTAGCCAGGCTTGCACAGGCTGCTGATGCCTTGAAAGTGTGTGATGTGCAGGCTCCGTGCAGCTGTGGGGCGTCTTTCATGGTGTTGTCTCCCTGGTCCTCTCAATGATGCTGAAAGGCTGAGTACTTGCTGAAAATGCTCAGGCCACCTCTAAGAGCTAGAGCTAGGGTTTGGATCCTGTTGGGATTTACTCCTCAAATTTTTCTATGACTTCATCCCACCACTGTATCCTGCCAGGAATCATATGATGCTTAACTACATACCTTGGTCAATAATTCCTTTGCTCCAAGAAGTGAATTTAATAATGGAAGGTGAAATGCTCAGGTGGAAGGAGAAAGACAGAGAGGGAGTTTTCATTTGAGTAAGTGGGCTTTAGGGGAGCCCCTGAGTCATGTTTTATAGTCACTTAGATTGTGGACAGCGAGAGTCCTGATGCTGACACGACCCCTGTGAAATTACTGAGGTGAGTAGGGCAATGGCCTCTGAGATCACACTTGCTGGTTTTCTGTCTTTGGAATAAGAAGACTTGGAAATCAGAGGCTCAGGGGAGTCTCTGAGAGAATGAGTCTCAGCTGAGAATGAGTCTGTGATGTTTCTTGGATGTTTCTTGATATTTCTTGGATCAGAAATTGGGTTAATAACAGATACTTCCAGTCTTCATAGACTGATGAAGTGCATTACAAAATAATTTTTTAAATGCTCAGATTCTTCATGAAATTAATCCATAGTCAGCTTTGTTGCTGTTGTTCAGTCATTCAGTTGTATCCAACACTTTGCAACTCCTAGCACTGCAGTGCACCAAACCTCCCTGTCCCTCACTCTTTCCCGGAGTTTGCCCAAGTTCATGTCCATTGAATCAGTCCATTGATGTGAGCCATGCATCTTGCTCTCAGAGGCAGAAAGGTCCCTCACTGGCTTGAGTGTCAACCCTCCCCTAGGGTTCAGTCTCCTGGGATAAACTGTTCTCTGGAAGCATTTTTCTCCTCCAAATAGCACATTAAATAACAAAGTTGTGCAGAGACTGCATAATTAAGTATTAAGGCATAGTTCTCCCCACATATGTCCATAACCCATGGGCATCTTTGGGCATAGGGAAATTCTAAAGAGTGGAATTTCAGAAGAGAATGTGGAAACTGACCGATCAAGTGAACAGAGTGGGGACAACTGGTCGGCAAAAGAGAGAGAAAAGGCAGCTATTGCTAACCCATCAGCAAGAAGCTGCGACTCAAAGGAGCTGACATTTTGGCAATGCCAGTGCTCTCCAAATTGTCACCTTTCATGTATCCGTGCTGATCTTTGCCCTGATGGTGGCCCTGGCACCATGCTTCTTCTCGAGCTTCTTCCTGCGTCTTGCGGTGGTGAATGTCACTGACCACACACTCTGCATCTGAGTCAGGTTCTGCTTTTGGTGGCAGCAGGCCACAGCCGCTGTGCACTGCATGTGCACCCCACCCCCATGGGGCCTGACACACAGTATTTGAAGCAGCCTGAGGCTGAGTCCAGGCAAGGAAGGTTCTGGTGGCTCCCGGGGCTTCTATCCCTAGATCAGGAAGATCCCCTGGAGGAGGGCATGGCAACCCACTCCATTATTCTTGCCTGGAGAATTCCACAGACAGGGGAGCCTGGCAGGCTCCACAGGGTTGCAAAGAGTCAGAAACACAGCTGAGTGACTAACACTTTCCCCCTTCCTGTTTGCCGAATCCTGTGGGGTTCCTGAGAAATCTGCAGAGAGATGAAGGCAGGCCAGGCAGCTTCCTTATAAAAGAAGCCAGTGAGAGGAGGCAATCGTAAGCAGGAAACTACTCAGGGCATTCGGTTTCCCACAGGGGCCCTCCGCCACAAGGACTCCCACCCTTGCTGCAAAGACTCACTCAGTTCTTCCCCTAATGACAAAGAGACCAGATCCAAAGACTGTTCCTTGGGTCTTCAAGCTCCCCAGGAACTCCTGGAAATTTCATGAAGGGCACACTGACTTTTCTGTCTGCTGAGCCCTGGAGTGAGTCCGGTACAGTTTGGTTGGGATCTGGGAGGAGAGGTGGGGCCTTATGAGCTTTGTAACTTGCGCACATGAACTCCTAGGCAGAGGACAGATAGGAGACAATGAAAGTCAGGCCCTGGAGGGGAAGCTTCAAGGTCATCCTATCAGGCCCAGGACTCTGGTTGAGGGGTCCACTGGGCCCCAGATCTGTTCAACAGACTGGAGAATTTGCTCCTGTGGGAACTTCCCAAGCCCTAAATGCTATTTAACACCTACTGGTTTACAGCAGATCCGCTAGCACCTCTTTCACTGACAGGCTGACATCATAGCTGTGAAGTGTGGGAGGAAAATGGCATTTGGCAGACAAAGGACCATTAGGCTGGTGGTACAGGAAAGGATGGGAGGCATTGGCATCATGGGACAGATGGGGTGGAGGATCACAGCGCCAGAACACTCCAAGATGCTGACTCCATAGAACCAGGCTCTGAGTGATTCACTCATCTGCCGCCTGTTTATTTCAGAAGCCCAGAGACCAGCTCAGTTCCTCATTCAAAAGATACGGTAATCTCAGATCTGTTCGTTTGTATTTCTGTTTTGATCTGTAAGCTTCTAATTCATGTTAGCCCTGGAAAAACTCTAAAAGTATTAATACAAGACTATTTCTGGGAGGTTAAAGAAGTGTCTCAAGCTATACGTTTCCACCTGGACATTTGGAGCCTGTTACAACTGAGGGCTGAGCTAGCAGTGTTGGATTTCAAGAACAAGGCACTCACTGATACTTCTCTGTTTTGGAGGGTATATTAGCTACCACTCTGGGGCCTCTGGGATTTTGAGGCTCTAAAACCTTTCAATCCAGAGGGTTGAGTCCTCTTTGCACAACTTCAGGAAGCTAAATCTGTGAACTTTTGCCGTAATAACAGCTAACGATACAGAAGGACTTTCCAGGTGGCTCAGATAGTAAACAATCTGCTTGCAAATGCAGGAGACCCAAGTTTGATCCCTGAGTCAGGAAGACCCCCTGGAGAAGGAAATGGTTATCCACTCCAGTATTCTTGCCTGGAGAATTCCTTGGACAGAAGAGCCTGGTGGGCTACAGTACATGGGTTTGCAAAGAGTTGGACATGACTGAGCTACTAACAATTTTAATTGTTTAATTCTTCCCTGGTCACTCAGACAGTAAAGACTCTATTCTCAATGCAGGGGACCTGGTTTAGATTCCTGAGCTGGGAGGGTACCCTGGGGAAGGGAATGGCTATCGACTATAGTATTGGTGAAATGATGCTGAAAGCTCAGCATCTGTGCACTGGTGCTGAAATGAATCTTGGAGACAAAGTTTGGGGTGAAATAGAAAAGAATAGCTTTATTGCTTTGCCAGGCAAAGGGGGCACAATGGGCTCCTGCCCTCAAAACAGTGTATCCCAGCCCAGAAGGATTTGATGAGGAGTTTTATAGCAAATGATTCAAGTGTGGGAGTGCTGATAAGATTAGCATGTGTCCAGAGCCTACACTCCTCTAATCTGGTCTCAGTTCAGTTCAGTTCAGTCCCTCAGTCATGTCCAACTCTTTGCCACCCCATGGACTGCAGCAGGCCAGGCCTCCCTGTCCATTGCCAATTCCCGGAGTTTACTCAAACTCATGTCCATTGAGTCAGTGATGCCATCCAACCATCTCATCCTCTGTCATCCCCTTCCCTCCTGCTTTCAATCTTTCTGAGCATCAGGGTCTTTTCAGATGAGTCAGTTCTATGCATCAGGTGGTCAAAGAATTGGAGTTTCAGCTTCAACTTCAGTCCTTCCAGTGAACACCCAGGACTGACTTCCTTTAGGATGGACAGGTTGGATCTCCTTGCAGTCCAAGGGACTCTCAAGAGTCTTCTCCAATACCATAGTTCAAAAGCATCAATTCTTTGGCACTCAGCTTTCTTTATAGTCCAACTCTCACATCCATCCATCACTACTGGAAAAACCATAGCCTTGACTAGACGGACCTTTGGTGGCAAAGTAATGTCTCTGGTTTTTAATATGTTGTCTAGGTTGGTCATAACTTTTCTCCCAAGGAGTAAGCGTCTTTTTATTTCATGGCTGCAGTCACCATCTGCAGTGATTTGGGAGCCCAAAAACATAAAGTCTGACACTGTTTCCCTATCTATTTACCATGGGACCGGGTGCCATAATCTTCGTTTTCTGAATGTTGAGCTTTAAGCCAACTTTTTCACTCTCCTCTTTCACTTTCATCAAGAGGCTCTTTAGTTCTTCTTCACTTTCTGCCATAAGGGTGGTGTCATCTGCATATCAGAGGTTATTGATATTTCTCCCAGCAATCTTGATTCCAGCTTGTGCTTCATCCAGCCCAGCGTTTCTCATGATGTACTCTGCTTAGAAGTTAAATAAGCAGGGTGACAATATATAGCCTTGACGTACTCCTTTTCCTATTTGGAGCCAGTCTGTTCTTCCACGTCTAGTGTTAACTGTTACTTCCTGACCTGCATACAGATTTCTCAAGAGGTAGGTCAGGTGGTCTGGTATTCCCGTCTTTTTCAGAATTTTCCACAGTTTATTGTGATCCACACAGTCAAAGGCTTTGGCATAGTCAATAAAGCAGAAATAGATGTTTTTCTGGAACTCTCTTGCTCTTTCAATGATCCAGCGGGTGTTGGCAATTTGATCTCTGGTTCCTCTGCCTTTTCTAAAACCAGCTTTATGGAAGGTTATGGAGGCTAGAGGCTGCTTCCTATAAGAAATGCAATGACAGAAAGGCTTTCATGCCCAGGAGCTCCACTGGGAGCTCGATTGCACTGACGCATGTTGCTTTCTCTAAGGTTCCCTCTGACCCAGGTTCTAACCTCATGGGTTGTCTTGCTTAATTCTCACAGCAACCCAGACAAGTAAGGACTATTGTTTTCATTATCTCCATTTTATTGATAAGGAACTGAGGCTCAGTGAGATAAGGTCCAAGGTCACAGAGGTGGTGAGTGAAAGAACCAGGTTTCAAACCAAAGTTTTAGCTCTCGCCTGCTGCTCTAGTACTGCTTGCCTGCTGTAGAGGGGAACCCCTGTCATCCTTTCACCATCTTTATCATTAACTCACCTCTCAGCCTTTCATGGAGCTTCCCTGGTGGCTCAGACAGTAAAGCGCCCATCTGCAATGCAGGAGACCCGTGTTCGATCCCTGGGTTGGGAAGATCCCCTGTAGAAGGAAATGACAGCCCACTCCAGTATTCTTGCCTAGAAAAACCCATAGATGGAGCCTGGTAGGCTACCATCCATGGGGTCGCAAAGAGTCGGACACGACTGAGCAACTTCACTTTCGGCCTCTCATATTTCTACTAATGCTCTGAGATCCTTTTCATCTCTTTATCATGGGTCTAAGCCCACACTCTGAGATTTGATCATGGTAGTTGATGTCACTGAGTGCTCATCTTTAAAGTGCGAAACACTTTAAAGTCATCATGCCACTTACAGATGAGGAAACGGAAACTGTAAGAAGATAAATTGTTTGTGTAAGATTCCCAAGCTTGTAGGTGGCAGATTTGGCTCCTTACACTGACATTTCTGCAAACTTTAAAAAGGACGTTACAAGAGCTGCAAGAGTGATGAGAGAGACCTGTAAAAAGTGTCGGCTGGGTAAGGTGACATGCAGAAGGTGATGCAGGTGTTGAAGACGATTTGGTTTGACTAGAGTTGGGCTTCCCTGTTGGCTTAGTCAGTAAAGAATCTGCCTGCAATGCAGGAGACCTGGGTTCAATTCCTGGGTTGGGAAGATCCCCTGGAAAAGGGTAAGGAAACCCATTCTGATATTCTTGCCTGGAGAGTCCTCATGGACAGAGGAGCCTGGCAGGCTACAGTCCATGGAGTCGCAGAGAGTTGGACATGACTGAGTGACTAAGCACACACACACACACAGAATTGGGTACCTTGCAGATTGGGGAGGAGGGACATAGAGAAGAGGGGAAAAGGTGGAGATAAGAGAACAGAGTAGACAGTCCAGTGTTCAGGACTCCATGCCTCCAATGCAAGGGCCACAGGTTTGATTCCTGATTGTGAAACTAACATCTCACACGCTGCAGACATGGCCAGGAAAAAAAGTGGCAGAGTGAGCAGCACAGGTACATGCCTGAAGAAGGGCAAACCCAGTCCCCAGCTTCCTGGCATTGAGGAGCAGCAAAATAATAGCGATAGTGCCAGCTTCGTGGTTTTCAAAGTGCTGTACCTGCATTTGCTTCTCTCGGAGCTCTTTTCAGTTACAGAGTCAGTGGAGAGCATTATCCTCATTTCATAGATACACTTCCCCAAACAAGCTAAGTGATGTGTTAGCCAAGGCCACATGTATCTGGAAACTGACAGAGCAGGACCCAGACTTCCGTGGTTTTCCACCATCTGTTGCCTTGTGGCATGGCTCCGTTAGCTGACTCTCATTTACAAAAATGCAGGTGTAACTGTGACCAGTGGTACAAGGCCTTAACAGCTAAAAATTGGGAGAGCTGGAAGTCAGATTTCAAGTTCAGTCTCCATTCTACTCTAGCTTGGTTCAAGTGTATGAAGTTTGAGGAGATAGGACGAGAAAGAAATGGAAGAAGAGATGGAAGCCCATCTGGAGATGGGCTGAGAGTTAAGAGGATGTCTGCAGAGAAAAACACCTTTCCTCCCTGACTTCCTCCAGCAACAAACACTTCACTGAAGCTGACTGAGATGTTCTCACCTCTCGGAGTGGCCACTTACTTAACTCCTGTTCATTTAGCTCTCTGGCCTTGGACTCCCAAGCCGCCACACCTGCTCTCCCCCAGGAGCACTGATAAGCTTACTGCGAAATCTTCCAAGGCTTTTTATCCCGCGTGACCTTAAACTCCTTAAAGCGTCTTGGCCTCCCGGAAGCTTCGTTCTCTCTCTCTTTTCTCTAAGTTCTCTGATTTTGGGGGGAGGGTGGTGCTTCACTAAGCCTTAGTTGTGCCATGCGAGATCTAGTTCCCTGACCAAGCACTGAGCCCAGGTCCCCTGCATTGGCAGTATGAAATCTTAGCCACTAGACCGCCAGGGCTGCCCCAAAGTTGCATTTCTGGTTCATCTCATCATTCAATCACTTTCTCGGTTGTCTTTCCAGGTTTGCATTCTCTCTTCCTGTTCCTTAATTGTTGATGTTCCCAAAGTTCTGTCCCTGCTCCTCTTCCATCTCTGCTGCCACAGCCCTGCAGGAGCTTGTCCACTGTCCTGGCTTCAATTACCAAGTGCTGGTGGCTCCTAAACTCAACAGGCTTGCCTGTCCCCTCCTCCTCGGCTCTACTCCTCCTCGGCTCTAGACTGCGATCGGACACTTCTTCTGTGTGTTTCATAAATGCTTCAAATTCAAAATGCTCAGCTGAACTCATTTTACATGCCCCTTCCCAAATAGCAACTTACTCTTATTCCTTTCATGTTCTTTTTCTTAACATAAGACACCATTCTCTCACAAAATAAGAGAATGTTGACCATCCCCTACCCTAACTTTTCCTGACCTCCCAACCTCCCATAATGAATCCATTCCCAACTCCAGCCAACTCTCATTTCCTTATATTTTCAATCTCATTCAAATATGTTTGCATGTGCGCACGCGCACACACACACACACACGCACACACACACACACACACACACACACACACACTGGCTTTCCTGGACAATCCCAAGAGCATCCCTGGGAGTCTCTGGGGACCTAGGCTTGTCCTCCATCACACCTGTAAAATGCAAATCCACTTTGCACCATTCAAAGGCTCCCATTGCCCTCAAGGCAAAACCCAAATGCTCGGTGTGGAGGTAAGTCACTCTTCTCACCCTCTGCCCACCTGGCCCTCCCTTTCATGCCTCAGCTGGACTAGAATGCATGCAGTTTCTCAGACTCTGTCACTGTGCCCTAGGGCCTCAGTCTTTGGGGTCAGCAGCCAGGTCACAGGCTCGTACCTGAGACACAAAGGTAAGTACACCTGTGGCTCCCCATCCTGGTCAGTGCTGAGAGTGCGGACAGGATGTGTGACAGGTCTGTCAAGCTCCTGGCAAAGCAGTAAAAGATTGTGGGATGGGGACCTCCCTGTCAAACCAGTGGTACGACTCCAAACTTCCACTGCAGATCCCTGGTCAGGGAACTAAGATCCTGCAAGCTGTGAGGTGCAGGTTGGCCAATAAAGAAAAAGAGAAAGAAAAGATTTTATTTTCTAAGTATAAATAAAAATAAACTTCTGTGAGGTTTTGCAGAGTTGCAGCTTTGCCGTGACCCTGCCGCTAAGTCACTTCAGTTGTGTCCAACTCTGTGCAACCCCATAGACGGCAGCCCACCAGGGTCCTCCATCCCTGGGATTCTCCAGGCAAGAACACTGGAGTGAGTTGCCATTTCCTTCTCCAATGCATGAAAGTGAAAAGTGAAAGTGAAGTCGCTGAGTCGTGCCCAACTTAGTGACCCCATGGACTGCAGCCTACCAGGCTCCTCCATCCATGGGATTTTCCAAGCAAGAGTACTGAGTGGGGTGCCATTGCCTTCTCCGTTGCAGTGACCATAGTAAGTAAAGTCACTCAGTCGTGTCCGACTCTTTGCAACCCCATGGACTGTAGCCTATCAGGCTTCTCCATCCATGGGATTTTCCAGGCAAGTGTGCTGGAGTGGATTGCCATTTCCTTCCAGGTAAGCTCTTTGTCCTCATCAACGCACATGCAGCATGCTTAGCTTTCTTCATAACTGCGACAGGAAATCTCCACCTGCTGCTGCTTTGCACTCTCTTCTTTGTTGTTTTAGTGCCGTTAAAGCTGCAGGAGACAAAGACTCAATCCTTTCTTTGTTCTGAGGCCCCTTTCAGTCCAGGAAGCTATGCGCATACTCAAGCCCTCCTCTCTCTGCGTGCACGCATGTTAAGTCACTTCAGCTGTGTCCAACTCTGTGCGACCCTGTGGACGAGAGCCCATACGGACCAGGTTTCTTTGTCCATGGGATTCTCCAGGCAACCACACTGGAGTGGAAGCCAAGCTCTCCTCCAGGGGATCTTTCCAACCCAGGGATCAAACCCGCATCTCTTACATCTCCTGCATTGGCAGGCAGGTTATTTACCACTAGCGCCACCTAGGAAGCCTCTCCTATCTCTCTAAGGCAGTGCAAATTATGCTGTCAATTTATTTCCTAATTTTCTTTGAATCTGCCTCTTCTCAGCTTCGTGTCACATACTTAATTTGTCTGGCTGATTTTTAGAGTCACATATATGGTGTAGTCAAGTGCGTGTTTTTATGGGCAGTAAGGAAGTGTTTTAAAGGTTTCTTAAAGGAAAGCCATGCGCTGAATGGAATTTTGGATTTGAGCCGCCCCGCTTTTAACCTGTGACTCTTAGTTAAATGAGGCTTCTAGGAAGGGTTGTTGTTCAGTGGCTCAGTTGTGTCTTTTTTGCGACCCCATGGACTGTAGCCCATCAGGCTCCTCTGTCCATGGGATTTCCCAAGCAAGAATACTAGAGTGGGGCTACCATTTCCTCCTCCAGGGCATCTTCCCAATCCAGGGACTGAACCCACATTTCCTGTTTTGCAGACCCTCTAGGTGAGGGATTTGTGGTTTTTCTTTCTTTAGCTTTCCAAGGATGAAGATGCTCTTCGAATCAAAGCCCCGGCTTCTGTAGCCTCAGCCCCTCTCTCTCCCACTGGGGCAGTTTGACAGCCTTGAGCCACGACTGCTCCCCACCCACCCACCTCCAGCCCCTCTGGGGCCCAGAACACATCCCAATCCGAGGCAGAGGACATGAAGTAACTCTGGGACTCTCCTTACCCTTGGGGTTGATCTCTTCTTGATCTGGTGCCTTGATTCTAAAACTGAGCATCTCTCTCATTCCTGAGATTCAGTCCCCTTCTCAACAAAGGCAAAGGGCCCCTCTCTTGCATCCCTGGCCCAAATCTCTGCGCCCACGGTGTTGTCCAGCATTCAGGTTCTCCCGCAATGATGGGGGCCTGCCTGCAATGGCCAGGGCTCCTCTCAGGCCCAAAGTCCTCTCTTTCCATAGTGGCCTGGCAGTACAAGTGCCTCGCTGCCTGCCAATGGACCTTCCCTCCTGAGTTCTGCCTTCTTCCACAATTGCTCAAAAAGTTCCTCTTGCCAGGGGCTCTTGTTGGTTGCCTCACACCCATCAGTATCCTAGGGAGCAACAGTTACCATCTGCTTTTGCTCTCCTGTCCATGCTCATACCTGCTGGGTCCCATGCTCTGCCTGGGATAAGGGACTCTCCCAGCATCTGTGGCTCTCCTTGCAGGCTCACCGCCCCCAGTGATGGAGAGGACAGGGTGCAGGGCCAGACTGCCTTCCTCACTGCAAGTCATAGGGATCCTGTTGGTCTTGAAATGGGAGAAGCAGTTTTAAGGTCTTTATGGTCAAAACATTTAAGGACTTGATTGCTCTCAAGTCTATTTCTGTTATTTTAGATCCTCTCCTGATATAAACTTTTCCTAAGATTCTATCCAAGTTCTGGCTCCAAAGTCAGGGCCATATGGACAGGACTCTGTCCTTTTCTAAAAAGGCCATTGGTGATAGAACACATGGGCTTCCCAAGTGGCTCAATGGTAAAGAATTCACCTGCCAATACAGGAAAGGCGGGTTTGATCCCTGGGTCAGGAAGATCCCCTGGAGAAGCAAATGGCAAACCACTCCAGTACTCTTGCCTGGGAAATCCCATGGACAGAGGAGCCTAGTGGGACTCCGAAGTCAGGGCCATATGGACAGGACTCTGTCCTTTTCTAAAAAGGCCATTGGTAATAGAACACATGGGCTTCCCAAGTGGCTCAATGGTAAAGAATTCACCTGCCAATACAGGAAAGGCGGGTTTGATCCCTGGGTCAGGAAGATCCCCTGGAGAAGCAAATGGCAAACCACTCCAGTACTCTTGCCTGGGAAATCCCATGGACAGAGGAGCCTAGTGGGCTATAGTCCATGGGGTCTCAGGAGAGTTAGGCAGGACTTAGCGACTAAATAACAAGCCATGTAGGACATCACAGTGCATTAGTGCTACCCTGTGTTCCCAAGAGTTGTGTATTTCGTACAGCGTATTGATAATGTGTATGTAGCAATCCCAGTCTCCCAATTTCTCCCACTCCACCCCTTTCCTCCTTGTGTGGGCATGCTCAGCTGTGTTTGACTCTTTTCAGCCTCAAGGACTGCAGCCCACAAGTCTCCTCTGTCCATGGAATCTTCCAGGTAAGAATGT
>SJYC01123593.1:0-14651 GCA_006408675.1 Madoqua kirkii | reverse complement strand
TTTTGAAGTTCCAGGTATCCTTCTATTATCATTTATTTTCTGTTTAGAGAACTTTCTTCAGTCATTCTTTAGAAACTGGTTTGCTGGTAAAAAAAAAATATATTAGTTTTTATTCTTCCATGAATATCTTGAATTCTGCTTAATTCCTAAAGAATACTGTTGGAAAAAAAAAAGTGAAAATGAAGTTGCTCAGTCATGTCCGACTCTTTGCGACCCTGTGGACAGTAGCCTACTAGGCTCCTCCATCCATGGGATTCTCCAGGCAAGAATACTGGAGTGGAATGCAGTTTCCTTCTCCAGGGGATCTTCCTGATCCAGGGGTCAAACCAGAGTCTCCCACATTGCAGGCAGATGCTTTAACCTTTCAGCCACCAGGGAAGCCCAGGATATCATTACTGGACTTTAGTTCCTCGATTGACAACTTTTCTTTGAATTACAAGTGATAACACATTTCTCTGCTATTTCTGAAAGTTTTCTTTACAGATTATTTTCTTATATTAAGAAAAATTTCTGAAGCCAAGATCATAAGCTTTGCTAGAGGGGTCTTGTATTCATGTACTACACGGGAAAATTCCATAGAGAAACAGAGGTAACATACAATACAAATACATAGAATGAAGACTGATTAAGCAATATCTTGAACTTACATGTACACACTTCCTCCTCTGTGACTAGAGGTAAGTTGCGAAGAGATACATACAAAGACTGGAGTGTTTTCTGAGTTGTTTTTTCCTTTTGTGCTGCTCTTAGTAAGCAATTTTAATACTTACAGACACATTTTTTTTTTCAAGTTCTTATCTATCTCATGCTCAGTTGCTCAGTCTTGTCCAATTCTTTGGAACCCCCATGAACAGTACCTGAACAGCAGCCCACGAGACTCCTCTGTCCATGGAATTTTTCAGGCAAGAATGCTGGAGTGGGTTGCCATTTCCTTCGCCAGAGGATCTTCCTATACCAAGGATCAAACCCATGTCTCTTGCATCTCCTGCATTGGCAAGCAGATTCTTTATCACTAGCATCACATGAGAAGTCACCTCCTCTTAAAAATATCTATGTATTCCACTTCTGGGTTAAAAAAGTGAATAGATTACAAAATTATAGCAACCGTATGAAACATAAACCAATCTTTAATAATTTTTCAAGGGTGATTTAAGCACACCCAATAATTGCCTCACATTCTGGTTTTAGAGCCTAACTTTGGTTTAGATGAAACCCCATATATTTGTTGTGCCTGCCTTAAAGAATCCTGCTTACATTAAAAAAAATTATTGTCATGGACTAATTATAAGTAACTCAGTTTTAAAATCTTAAAAGAACGATGTAAAATACTACTTTTGGCTATAATCAAGCAAAATATTAAGAAATCTTCTCACTATTGCACAGAAAACCATTATCAGAGAAGAACATGGTGCATATCTACTTATTGAAATTTTAATTTTCTTTTTGGACCATGCTATTTCTGATAACAGGACTTGGTAGTTTTTTTTTGTTTGTTTAAAGAAACAACTCAAGAAGAGCAATCTTGCTTGTCTGTGAATCCAAGTTTGCTGCTAATGTGAAAAACATTTTGGAAACTCATTTTTGTCCAGAATCTGCAGCACATGATTTTAAGGGTTGTTGATAATGGCAAGGGAAATCAACTGGCTGTGTTGGTGAGCCACACAGAACACTTGAGTTGGCAAAATAAAGGTGAGCTTTGTCAGTTCCCATGAACATAAGAGTGTATTAAGTACTCACCATGTCTATCTATCCCAATAAACTGTTAGCTGATGGGAGTGAGGGTGCCGTATTTTGTTAATTTCAGCTTTTTGGTATAGTTCTTGGTACATAGCAGGCATACCATGAATGATTGCTGAATTCCATGTTCTTAATTAAAGTCATGGTTAATAGTCTTAATGACTTAAAATGACTAAAAATGGTTCTCTGGCCATTTGAAAATAAGCACGAGGTGATTTTTTTTCAAGCAAGCATGTATTTTCATATGGTACACATATTCATAATGTACTATACGTTTTGAAAGAATACTATTTTCTGATATCATGTTTTCTGTGTAATGCAATAGTCTGATAGGAATTGTCCATGATTAATAGTTGGATTCATTTTCCAGCTAGATACCTGGATTCAAATGAATGTTTTAATATTTCAACAACTTAAAAAATGTAATGAAAAACCTATCATGGGTAATAAGTTGCAATAATGTGCTTAAGAACCTAAAATGGCAGGCTCACTGTGATTTCAGACTTCATTTCTCTGGATTTGAGTTACGTAGTTAACTAAGCTAAGGATGGTATGCATTAGGAAAAATAAATGATAATAATTTTAGCAGATATCATGATCAGCATCAAAACTAAAACCATCACTTGTTTTATCTTAAAATACTAAAATAATACTATTTTCTAGACAACTGCACCAGAAACCATGGAGTATAATCTTAAGTATCCTTCTTTTCCTAACTTCTTGTCTCCTTTGGTCAGCTTATTCCTTTTTGTCTTGACTCAGCTTTCACTTATTCTCTTATGTATTAACATAACATTTGGAAAAAAAACCTAGATTGCTAGGGCAAAATAACTCAACAAAATTTATTATAAATTGATGTTTTAATGATCTTAAAAATGTAAAATTTGCAATCCTAAAATGTGGTTGTCTTAAATACATGTCCAAGATTTATATATAAAGAATCAGAATTATTTCCCAGATGTAACCCAGAATTCAAAGTTTTATTACACTGATAAATGTGATTTTCCACTTCAGGAAAGTTCCTTTTTCAAGTCTGTGTTTTATGTGGCTGTTTTTTACTGAGACAAACAGAATGGTTAAATCAATACAATGGTTGTCTTAAATACATGTCCAAGATTTATATATAAAGAATCAGAATTATTTCCCAGATGTAACCCAGAATTCAAAGTTTTATTACACTGATAAATGTGATTTTCCACTTCAGGAAAGTTCCTTTTTCAAGTCTGTGTTTTATGTGGCTGTTTTTTACTGAGACAAACAGAATGGTTAAATCAATACAAATGGCCCTTCAGGTCTAAAGAGACTATAAGAAAGTGTAGCATCATTAAACTAAATTACAGACAAACACTTAAGAGGACAAACAGGTAGTTTGTTACCGTAAGTCTTCATTTTTTTTTTATGGTGAGGATGACTGAAAATGTTTACAAAACATGCTTGGTATTGGGAACAAGGCTTCTGTGTGGAGTGCCCCAATAGTTAGGTTTAACTTCGTCTCTATGCCCGTTTCATTCAGATGGGAAAGTATAGCCTACAGAGACGGGGACTCTGATGGTGTTTTTCTAGGCCCCAATCTCTATCTGGTTTCAGGAAAAATGTAATATACTGAAACTCAGAAGATCTAATAATCAGCAGAGAGTAATGGAGACCAGTTAGAGGGCATGAGTAGAACCTGTTCACTCAATGAAACTGGGCCATGGGATGAGCTAGGAGAAGACAGCCACTGGAGGGAGTGAAGTGAGAAACTAGTCACAGTCTCAATCCGGCTTTCCCACCCCTTTCTCTAAGAAGACACTCCCTGCTGCCCAGATGTATGTCACCAATTCCTCTATAGTAGATTAAAACGAAGACTGAGTGATTAAGCTAATATTCTGCAAACTGAGTATAGACCAGTCTCTATGCCCGTTTCATTCAGATGGGAAAGTATAGCCTACAGAGACGGGGACTCTGATAGTGTTTTTCTAGGCCCCAATCTCTATCTGGTTTCAGGAAAATGTAATATACTGAAACTCAGAAGATCTAATAATCAGCAGAGAGTAATGGAGACCGGTTAGAGGGCATGAGTAGAGCCTGTTCACTCAATGAAACTGGACCATGGAATGAGCTAGGAGAAGACAGCCATTGGAGGGAGTGAAATGAGAAACTAGTCACAGTCTCAATCCGGCTTTCCCAACCCTTTCTCTAAGAAGACACTCCCTGCTGCCCAGATGTATGTCACCAATTCCCCTATAGTAGATTAAAACAAAGACTGAGTGATTAAGCTAATATTCTGCAAACTGAATATAGGCTCAAGAACTAAAACACAGGAGGAAATTATCTTACAGAACAAACAAACAAAATTTTGTGAGAAACTTTCCTGACTGTCCAGTAGTTAAGACTCATTTCTCCCTGTGAATAGCATGGGTTCAATCCCTAGTTGGGGAACTAACATCCCACATGCTGCACTGCCAAAAAGTAAAAAAAAATAAAAATTAAAATTAAAAACTGTGAGGAAATATCTATTAAAGGAAAAAAGAAAAAATTGTCTCTAGAGTATTTTAAACTCAGGCTTCCCAGGTGGTGCAGTAGTAAAGAATCTGCCTGCCAACACAGGAGACTCAAGAGACACAGGTTTGATCCCTGGGTCAGGAAATTCCCTGCAGGAAGGCATGGCAATCCACTCTAGTATTCTTGCCTGAAGAATCCCATGGACAGAGGAGCCTCGTGGGCTATAGTCCCTGGGGTCACAAAGAATCAGACACAACTGAAGCAACTTAGCACAATGCTATAGAGCAGATTGCACTGTTCCTGGAAGAAAAGCGAAATAGTTTAACCTTTTTGTATGATGCATTTAAGCTTAATATTAGAAAAAATTACTTGTATCATAGAGTGATTATGGTGTTCGAGGGCCTCCACTCAAGACGTATAGTTCATGTGAGCCATTTTACAGGAGCAAATTTAAGCCTAAATATGAGACGTTTCAAACAAAATATTTTAATATGAAAATAATGTTCATCATGCAAATAGACAGATTTGGGTTATAACATGAACTCTCTCTGGAAAGTTCAAATTCTTTATAGCTTTTGTGAAAGATAGTATTCAGCAAAAGGTTATGCTCCTTTGCCCATAGTGGCTACTGGAGTTGTAAGTTTGGAGGAATCAACTTATAATATCCTTGTCAATGCTGGTTGTTGTTTTGCCAGATTAAATGGGAATTGAATAGCAATTTTTGTCTCACTAAATCAAAAGCGTGTTTTATTGGTTGTAGATGACATTGAACTACGCTTCTGCAAAGCACCTAAGAGTGGTTTACGACTTTTGAGGAAAAAGATTCTTTTCAATGGGATTAGTGGAAGTTTGTCTTCAATATAACAATTCTATTCTATGTGAAAAAAAAAAAACAACAAAACAAAACCACCCCACAAAGAAAAAGATGACATTTAAAGGAACTGAAAGAGAGATGAGTTATTTTTATTTGCCCTTTGACAGCTGTGGTAGAGAGATTGAGTACTCGCACATATGAGTTTCTCCTCTCTTTTTAGATTTCCGAAAGGATTAGTTTTTGTTATCTTTGTAATGGGCTTTCCAAGGTGGCACAGTGTTAAGGAATTCACCTGCCAATGCAGGAGACACAAGAGACGTGGGTTCAATCCTGGGTCAGGAAGAACCCTTGGAGTAGGAAATGGCAACCCACTCCAATATTCTTGCCTGGAAATTTCCATGGACAGAGGAGTCTAGGGTCTGTGGGATTGCAAAAAGTTGGACAACACTGAGCACACACACTCATCTTTGCATTAGGTATCACTGTGCAACTGATTTTGGTTGAGGAGTTGTGACCATGGCTCACTTCCAGATTAAAGCCTTTAGCTGCTGATATGAATTCCCCAGTACTCTTTTTCTTGTCTACTACAGTCATGGAAAAAAAAAAAATGTTCTAATGCTGGAAAAACCATTTGAAGGGTCATGGATCAGCAGATCACTATTTGGAGAACAGTTGCCTGAGAGAGTTACCTGGCTGCACAGGGGACTTAAGGTGAGCTAGAAATACACCTCTGTAATTTGGAGTCACAAGATTTCAGCACCACTTAGCATATAGTAACAAATACCACTTTACATAGAACTTTTTGCTTCATATTTCCATGTAGAATCTAATGTAAACGCATTTGTGTTTTGATATGGTATTAAATTTAATTTTCCAAAGCTTGTCAGAAGCTGAGACAAAATTAAATAATAAAAGTGAACAACATGACTAAAGTTAGCCAAATATAGGAGTCTTACCTTGCTGCAACAATTTGGAGGGTTATAAAGATGGTGCCCGAGGGTTATTTCTGCAAATATTAGGTTGGCAGCTATCTTTCTCTTAGTGAAAATCTCCTTCTCATTTAAACAGAACTTTTGTGAGCAGTACACTTTACTATGTCAATATTCTATAGCAGCCAGCATCTCTGATTTACAGGGTTTTATAGTTGGCAGAGGGATTTGAATAAAAGCCCTGAGGGCAATGTTTGTGTGTCTTATTTCTGGAGGGCAGGAAGTAACAAATACAGCCAAAGGAAACCCATTCCATGCCAGCAATCCTTGGGAATTTTTGCAGAATTTGATTTTTTATGTTCAAGCTATTTTTTAGTACTTTTTAAAATAGCAAATTTTGAAAAATAAATTTTCCTTTCCTGAGAATGACACATTTCTCAAAGAAGAGACTTTTATAGAATTTTCTTCATTTGTGAGCATTTATACTTATAACTTTAGGGAATTTGGCAGATTACAAAAGCCATAAGAGAGGAATTTTAAATACCAAACTTGCTTATTACTTTGAATTATTTTGTCTGAAGAAGAAAATATTTTTGGTTGACTCTCTTAATATCTTGTTAAAAACTTATTTGTTGGAAAGTTCTGATGTAATGATATAAGTGAGAAACTCTAATTGACATTTTATCTGCATTCGCATCATCTTTAACTCTTGACCTTTTATCTTTACCCTTCATCAAATCTTGTTAGGTGGGAATAATGACATTCTGAAATTGATTACATAAAAGCAGGGACTATTTTTACCTTGTTTTACTTATTTTCCTCAAATGCCTGAGTGTGTGTGTTTAGGGGTAGAACAGAGAAGTGGTGATGTTGGTTCAGTCACTAAGTGGTGTCTGACTCTTCTGCAACCCCATGGACTGTACCCCACCAGACTCGACTGTCCATGGGACTCTCCAGGCAAAAGTTGCCATTTCCTTCTCCAGGGGGTCTTCTTGACCCAGGGATTGAGGTTGAATCTCCTGCATTGCTGGTGGGTTATTTACTGCCTGAGCCACCAGGGAAGGCCCAGGATAGAAAAGAGGAACACACATTTTTCAGTTGTGTGTTAGGAAGGCAGAATATGCCTCTCACAAATTGCCCACATCCTGCTTCTGCTGCTGCTGCTAAGTTGCTTCAGTCGTGTTCGGCTCTGTGCGACCCCATAGACGGCAGCTCACCAGGCTCTGCCGTCCCTGAGATTCTCCAGGCAAGAACACTGGAGTGGGTTGCCATCTCCTAGACCTTAGAAATTATGAGTATATTATGTTACATGGCAAAGGGAAATTACGATTGCTCATGGAATTAAGGTTGGTAATCCATCGACCTTAAAATAGGAAAGATTATCCTGGATTTTCTGGATGGTCCAGTTATTCACAAAGATCCTCAACTGTAGAAATGGGTGGCAGAAGAGTCAAAGTGTTCTGATGTGAGAAAGACTCAACCACTTCTAACAGCTCTGAAAAGAGAGGAAGGGGGGAATAACCCAAGGAATGTGAATGATCTTCAGAAGCTGAGAAAGCCAAGGAAATGGATTCACAATTGGAGACTCCAAAAAGGAACACAGCTGTAATGGCACAATGACTGTAGCATAGTGAGACCCATGATAAATTTCTCATTTAGGGAACGGAGATAGTAAATTTGTGTTTTAAACCATATGTTTGCAGTAATTTTCTACAGACATAACACAAAACTAATATATCAGTTGTGTATTGATCATCATCTGATTTGCTGTATGATCAGAAAAGACCTGGAAGCCGTTATTGTTTATGTCTTTGAGAAAGTACTGTAAAAATATCACAGTAATCAGCTGTGCTTAATTTCAACCAACAACCAGAAAAAGAAAAAGAAGACTATAATCACGCTTGAATAAAAGGACATGGGAATTTTATTGGAAACGAGACTCAGTCTCCAGAATGTAAGGATTTGAGGAAACAGAATCAAATTCCTTAAAAAAAAAATGGAATAAGACAGGTGTCTCCTGTACTGGGTTTGCTTGAATACAATTTTTCCAGGAAACTGAGAAATGAGCTAGATTCTCTTGGGAAGTCCTTCTATACTCCTATACTTCTTCTATACTCTCAAGCCTGTGATTGCAGAATAAATCATAACCAGCCAGTCTCTTGAAAGGTCAAGTTAAAGTCTGACACAGAGTTGGATTGGGTCACAAGCTGAGAGTGTTATTTAACACTGAGGAGATGATAAACTTGCCAAGCCAATCAGATTCTATTTTCATGTTATGCTTCTTGCTTTGCAGGTTCTGATTTATAGCAGTTTATATTTATTTTCACATGTAATTTCCTTTACTCCCACTAATGAAATTCTTGGAATTGGTATTTCTGCATCCGGCTTAAGCAACACATTAATTCAAGCTAATCTGCAAGCTTCCGCCATCACTTGTGTCCAATTTCAGCTCCATTGTTGTATAAAGTTTCATGCTTCAACACACCAACTCTGTGTTAAGAATAACAGCCTCAGTCACCAAGACTAATAGGAGCTTCAAATGACTGACAAACAGTCATGAAAACAACATGCGCATTTAAAATTTTATTTTGTGGAGTAGTAACATTTATCTAGGCTTCCTTGGGGGCTCAGTGGTAAAGAATCCACCTGCCAATGTCAGAGATGTGGGTTTGATTCTTGAGGTCAGGAAGATCCCTTGGAGAAGGGATCTTTTTCCAGGGATTCCAGTGGAATCCCACTCCAGTATTCTTGCCTGGGAAATCCCATAGACTAGGAGCCTGGTGGATTCCAATCTATGAGGCTGCAAAGTAGTGGAACATAACTTAGGGACTAAAAACAACACTTAGGTAAGTGTAGATAGGAATTTTTTTTCCAGCATAGAGGCCATTGTAGTGATTTTAAACACTTAGGAGGGACAATGAAGTCATAATTTTTTTTTCAAGTTACTAAAAACTGATGGGGAAAAAAGTAAACAATGCAAAGTACTCACTTCAGTCTTAAAACCTTATTAGAATAATAAAGACAATTAAAGAACTTTGAATAAAGTACTAACACTGCGACAAGTGTTAAGTAATGATAAATAGGATTCTCTATAAAATTTAATTATCTAGCCCTTTGAGACTGTGTTCATTGCTAACTAATTGGAATAGATCATAAAAGGTTGCTAAACACTTAATCCTGGTTTTCTTCAATGCATAATCTATTTAATTAACATTTGAAAACTTAGAACATTTGAAAAATCAAAATGGTCTCAGAATTTTTCATGATTAAAATACATATTTTGGTGTTAAAGAAACAGGAATTTTGATACTTTTAGATTTTTTTTCCTTCTGAACCAAGGTAGAGAGAAGGAACTGTAATAGAATTAGATGGAGAGTCAAAAAATTTTTAATCATATTATTACATAAGTATAAAATGAAATATTGGAATAAATTTAGTCATTAAGGAAAAATACTGAGAACTCTTTTGTAAGGGCAACTGGGATACATAGATAAACAGAATAAGTGTACAGAACTTATAATTTGCCATCCCTTCCTGTATAAATAGCATTTATCTATCTGCTAGAAATCACTACAAGGTATGTTTGAGGCAGTTGAATATTGACAGTTGTATGTTCTGTATGTACAAAAATTGGCATTCTAGGATTTCAAAATTTAAGTTCCTATAATTAAAAAATCAGAACTTCTTTAAGTATTCTTTAAATATCCTAAGAGTATACAGCTAATGAAGATTTTTTAAGAGCAATTTTAACATGAATTGATCAAAATGGTTTTGGTAAAAGTCATAGTTGAAAAAATAATTGTAAAAAATGAATTCATTAATGCTTTGGTGAACAGGACTGCCAAACAACTTTTTATAGTGAATTTTAGAAATATACATAGATTTTTTTAAATTTATGAGACAAGGTTTAAAGCAAAGAGAAAATTCATTAAAAAAATTTATCTGAAAATTTTTTTAAACTGATAGTGTAAGACAAGCCATAATTAGACCTAGATGGAAGATAAGAAGAGAGAATAGTTTTGAGTTCCCCAAATATTCAGAGTTAAAGCACTTTTTAAAAAATGTGTAACACTGACTTTATCAAAACTTTTATTCCCATTATCTCTCTTCTCCCTCAACCCACAATTTGTCTTTGTTTAGCTGTTTCATTAAACCTTTTAAAATTCATATCATCTTGTATTTTCCCTGTATTACACATTCTCCCTTTTAAATCCGATTTCCTCCTTTAGATCCCTTTCTCCGTCATTTTCTCTCCAATCACCCTATTCCCCATTTTTCTCTTACTTAATTATTACTTACTATGTTTCTGATCACCATCAAAAAACTACCATCGACAAGAGAATGGGCCACTTAATAAATCTTGATAAGATACTCATGATTCATCCTATTCCATTCTTTTTTAAAACTTTTTATTGGAGTATAGTTGATTTATAATGTTGTATTAGTTTCAAGTGTGTAGTAACTTAAATCACACACACACACACACATATATACATATAGCCACTTTTTTTTTGGACTCTCTGAAGCACTATTTTCAATAGCCAAGACATGGAAGAACCTAAATGTCCATTGACAGAAAATGGATAAAGAAGATGTAGTAAATGTCTTATCCCATTCTTGATAGCTCAGGTGTCACCTTCACCTCCAAGTTGTCACTATTGCCTATCCTTCTTCCAAGCCATCATCAGGCCCTCATAGTTTACATTGTAAGGAAATGATCTCTCAATTCCATTTCATATCAATCCCAAAGAGTTTTGTTCCAACCCCTCAGATGCTGTTGAGTCCTGCTTATCAATGTTTCCAGCGTGCATCTGGCTGTAATCTTGGCTATTTCCAAATAATGAGAAACATGGGCACTAGTTGAGAAATGCACTTTTACTCTTTGGCACCTTCTGTCAGTGATAACTAATATAAGTGAAAGTCGCTCAGCATGTCTGACTGTGACCCCATGGACTGTAGCCCCCCAGGCTTCTCTGTCCCTGGGGAGTCTCCAGGAAAGAATACTGGAGTGGATTGCCATACCCTCTTCCAGGGCATCTTCCCAACCCGAGGACTGAACCCAGTCTCCCGCTTTGCAGGCAGATTCTTTAACCAACTGAGCTACCGGGGAAGCCCTTGATAACTAATATACTCCTTTAAAAGTTTGGAAACTACCTGCAATAAATTCTTTAGTTTGCTTTCTGGTGGCTTATATTAGTCAAGACTTCCTTTATTGAGAGTAAGAAATCCACTCAGGCTTGTAAAACCATATAAAAGGAAAAGTGTTACCTCAACTAGAAGCTGAAAGGATGATTATCTTTAGCATTAGTTCGATCCTGAGCAGTGATGATATAATCACACTGTGCTCATTCTTTGCCTCACTCATAGTTTCTCAGCATTGCATTTTTTCTGTGCTAGCCTCCTTATCTGCTTCCCTGTCACATAGACTAAATTTCTGCATTATAATGATTCCAAGACAATATTCTATAAACTTAAAATCCAAAAGTTATGTTTTTTATCTCCAACAGAAATTTGAAGAGAGAAAATCTCTCTTGCATTTATTCCTATCTTTTATAAAGAAAAGAAGCTATAGTTCTCTGTGTGGCTCAGTCTAAATAAAATACCACAATAGTGGTAAAGCTAAAAGAAATGGAAGATTAGGGTACAGTGCCTTGATTGAGGTCCCCATGGAAACTATATGAAATGGAGGAAATAGTTGCAAAGGGAGATGGGAAATCATTATTAAGAGGAAACAATTATATTTAGAAAAGTCCAAACTTCAGACTTTTAAAAAATTATACAATTCTGGGGTGTGGCCTTGTAAACTCTAAAAACAACTCTGACAGATACCTGAAAATTTCAGAAAACCACTTAAATTCCAACAAGTAGGAAAAGTATGTATAGACTGCATAACTACTGTAACTAATCCTTTGAGAATGTGCCAAATTTTGATGGCTCTTAACTTAAACAGCAATTACCATAGTTTTTTAAAATTTAAATTTATTTATTTTAATTGGTTTATTACTTATTAATTGGTAAATTATTTATTTTAATTTAATTTATTTTAATTACAATATTGTATTGGTGCTCACAACACATGTGTTTAAGAATAAATTCTGGGGTGTGGCCTTGTAAACTCTAAAAACAACTCTGACAGATACCTGAAAATTTCAGAAAACCACTTAAATTCCAACAAATAGGAAAAGTATGTATAGACTGCATAACTAATGTAACTAATCCTTTGAGAATGTGCCAAATTTTGATGGCTCTTAACTTAAACAGCAATTACCATAGTTTTTTAAAATTTAAATTTATTTATTTTAATTGGTTTATTATTTATTAATTGGTAAATTATTTATTTTAATTTAATTTATTTTAATTACAATATTGTATTGGTGCTCACAACACATGTGTTTAAGAATAAGTTCACATGTATTAGTGGATCAAAAGTTATGAGTTTTATAGTTTGTTTTTTCCTTCTTAACATTTATTCCTTCTCTTCTAGTACTTAAATTCTTTTCTGGGGTATCACTTTTATACAATTTTCAGTCTAAACTTTAACCTTTAACATCTCCTGCCCAGGGTGTCTCAATCCACTGAGAATGAAATCTGAAACCTTTAAAAATATCTATAGGGGACTTATAAAACCTTGCCCCAGTATCTAACTTCATATTCTCTTTAATCCACTTCAGCACAGTTCAGTCACTCAGTAGTGTCCGACTCTTTGCAACCTCGTGAATCGCAGCACGCCAGGCCTCCCTGTCCATCACCGTCTCCCGGAGTTCACTCAGATTCACTTCCATTGAGTCCATGATGCCATCCAGCCATCTCATCCTCAGTCGTCCGCTTCTTCTCCTGCCCCCAATCCCTCCCAGCTTCAGAGTCTTTTCCAAGGAGTCAACTCTTCATATGAGGTGGCCAAAGTACTGGAGTTTCAGCTTTAGCATCATTCCTTCCAAAGAAATCCCAAGGCTGATCTCCTTCAGAATGGACTGGTTGGATTTCCTTGCAGTCCAAGGGACTCTCAAGAGTCTTCTCCAACACCACAGTTCAAAAGCATCAATTCTTCAGCACTCAGCCTTCTTCACAGTCCAACTCTCACATCCATACATGACCACAGGAAAAACCAAAGCCTTGACTAGACGGACCTTAGTCGGCAAAGTAATGTCTCTGCTTTTGAATATGCTATCTAGGCTGGGTCATAATCCACTTACTCTTCTCCAAGTCACACTGGCCTTTACTTATAGTCCTCAAACTTGCCAAGTACACTCTCATCTCAGGGTCTTTGCATGTATTTATCATCTTCATGGAACACTCACCTCCCCTTGACACATGGCTTACTTCTTCACATAATTTATTCACTTAATTGTCTTTTTTTCAGGGAGTACTCTATTAGTCTCTTTAAAACAAAGAAATAAAGACTTCTCTATCCTATTAGCAACTCTAATTTTATTCAGAGCACTTTTTACCAACCAGCATGTTACATTTCTCTTTGTTTATTTTCTTTTTACTCATAATATGTGAGTTACTTGACAATATAGATTTTGTTCAATGCCATGTTTCAGCACCCAGGACAGTACCTGACACATTGCTATTGTACAATAAATAAGTGTTAAGTAAATTCCTAAAGGGAGAAAGAATGGAAGAACAGTCTCATCATTCAGATACAAATGTTGACTTATGGCCTAGGTTTATCTGTTCTATCATATCATCATTCCTAGCCAAAGTGATGCTTCAAGAATGGCCATGAAACCTACATCAAACAAGTGATATATTCTCACAATAAATCTGTGTGTGACACTACAAGAAAAACAGCACAAATCAAAGCAAGGAGACCCATGAAGAAGTCAGCCTAATCAATAGTCCAACACAGACATGATGAGAAGTATGATGATCTTAGTAATACCCCCTCTTTTTTTTCCTTATGTCAGTTGGGACTGGCTTTCTTTTTCTTTTTCTTTAAAAAATTTTTTTTTTAGTTTATAATACTGTATTGGTTTTGCCATACACTGACATGAATCCACCACGGGTGAACACGTGTTCCCAATTCTGAACCCCCCTCCCATCACCCTCCCTATATCATCTCTCTGAGTCATCCCAGTGCACTGGCCCCAAGCATCCTGTATCCTGTATCAAACCTAGACTAGCGATTCATTTGTTACATGATAGTATACATGTTTCAATGTTATTCTCCCAAATCATCCCACCCTCTCCCTCTCCCACAGAGTCCAAAAGTCTGTTCTTTACATCTGTGTCTCTTTTGCTGTCTCGCATATTGGGTTATCATTACCATCTTTCTAAATTCCATATATATGTATTAATATACTGTATTGGTGTTTTTCTTTCTGGCTTACTTCACTCTGTATAATCAGCTCCAGTTTCATCCACCTCATTAGAACTGATTCAGATGTATTCTTTTTAATGGTTGAGTAATACACCATTGTATATGGAGTATATGTGTATATGAACCACAGTTTTCTTATCCATTCATCTGCTGATGGACATCCTAGGTTGCTTCCATGTCCTGGCTACTATAAACAGTGCTGCAATGAACATTGGGGTACATGTGTCTCTTTCAATTCTGGTTTCCTCGGTGTGTGTGCCCAGCAGTGGGATTGCTGGGTCATAAGGTAGTTCTATTTGTAGTTTTTTAGGAATCTCCACACTATTCTTCATAGTGGCTGTACTAGTTAAATTGAAAGAATTCA
>SJYC01123591.1:0-17408 GCA_006408675.1 Madoqua kirkii | reverse complement strand
GACCTAGAGGGGTGGGGTGCGGGGTGGGAGGGAGGCTCAAGGGGGAGGGGACATATGCATGCTTCTCGCTGATTCATCTTGTACAACAGAAACCAACACAACGCTGTGAAGCGACTATACTCCAGTTAAAAAGAAACAAATTTAAAAATTACAGCATTGCTTGCCTTGAAGACTCTGGGAAACCCTCCTGTCCATCTTCTTTCAAGGGCAGGGCCCCAGCTCACGTTGCTCTTGCCCACACGCAGGTTTTGCCCATGTCCTCCTGGCCACGTGTCATCAGCTCTGACATCGCTTCCTCTATGGAACCCCAATGGCCACCATCCACATTCCTGGCGCTCTCATCTCTGCTGCTGGAGACTCTGTCACAGCTAGAACCCTGGACCACTGGAACGTTCCACTTTCTGCCTTTGACCCGTTTGTCTGCCTCCTGCACTGGACTTCCTGAGGACCCGACTTGCTCTTGTTCATCCTTGGCTGTGCAGTCTAGCCCAGCGCCTGCCACAGAAGAGATGCTCACCATTCCACACGTTTACCAAATGATCTTAAATATCCTGTTTTTTTTCTCAGGATGGAGAGTGCAACATCTTAAACCGAGGTGTTCTTGCGTAGAGAATTCCATGGTTAGAGGAGCCTGGCAGGCTACAGTCCATGGGGCCCCAAAGAGTCGGATACAACTGAGCGACTGACCCTTTTCACTTTCCCCAGCCCCTGGTGCACGCCTGTTAGGAACCAGGCTGCCTCGCAGGAGGTGAGTGGCACCCTCATTGCTTGCATTACCGTCTGGACCACCACTGCCTTCCATGGAAAAGTAGTCTTCCATAAAACCCATGCCTGGTGCCAGAAAGGCTGGGGACCAATGCTTTAAACCATACAACTGACCTGTATTTAAGAGCTGGGGGAAGGGGGTCCATGCAATCCCAGTTGTTAGCTCCTGTTCTCAACTACGTTCCAAGACACGAGTCTAGGACACTGGGCACGGCTGAGGCTGTCAGAGCGACACTGGTACCTTCCCCCATGGGGCTCCTTCTGGAGCCTTGTATGCCTGACTAGAGACCCCTTTTAGAGCAAGGAGTTGGGGGCCATCCCTCTGGCCCCTTTCTTGATGCTCCCTCTGGTTCTCAGCGAGGGCTGGGAATTCTTCCAGGGAGGAGCTCCACAGCCAGCAAGCTTTTTCACAATTTATTTCAGGCCGTTTGTCTTCCTCTAGGTGTGTGGCACTGTAGGGCTGAAGCTCACAGCCATGGTCCTAAATCCCTTGCAGATATAGATGTGTGCAATTTTTAGAGGATAGAGATGCGGTGTCAAAGCGCTGCTCCCCGGGTCAATTTAGTGCTCCCCATGGGCACAAAAGCGCGGCAGTGAACTGGCCGCCTTGGCAAGAGATACCTTCCGAAATCAGCCTCTCCTGAGAGCTCCATCTCCTGAGTTCATAGCAAGTGTTTGGTATGCTACCTCTAAGAGCCCAGTAAAATGCCTATTTCCAGGTCCTGTCTTGCTAAAGATCTCAAAAATGTATTGTGAATATTTTTACGCTCTTGGTAAAATAGAGACTATTTGTCACCCACTTGGTCACATGTTAACATTTTACTGTATTGTCCCCAAAGTCTTTTTCTTAAGATGTAAATTACAGATATGGATGAAGACTCCTTGGGGGCAAACGCTCCAAATCTCATCCTTGTCTCTCTTCACAATCTTGAATTTTAATATTTACCATCTTCAATAGTTTTAAACATTGACTACGTATGTATGAATCCATAAACAAGATTTAGTGCTGTTTTTGAACTGCTTTAGCAGTATAAAAAATGACATATTACTGCACTGATCTTTCTGTAAATTGCTTTCTTCACTCAATAATATTATTTTTGAGATTTTAAAATATTGATACGCATAGGACTAGCTCATTCACTCTACTCAATTCTAAGAATAGATGGTTGCTTTATTTTTTTCTGTGATTTGTGAACATTTTGTTATTCCTCTTTTTTTTTTTTTCCTGCAAAAACAATGCTGCAGTGACCTGTCTTATACACATCTACTGTGCAATTTGAGAAAATATGTCCAGAGCAGAATTGGCAGGTTATAGAATTAGATATCTTTGACTTCACTGGATATTGCCAAATTGTTTTCTGAAGTGGTTGTATCAATTTATATGCCCAATAACAATGTCAAGATTTCCATTTTTTCATGTCCTTGCTTCCTCTATATGGAAAAAAAATTTTCAAACTTACAGAAATGTTGCCAAAATGCCACAATGAACACATGTATCTACTTTATTTCAACAGTTACTAACATTTTGCTACATTTGCTCTCCCTTTCTCTTCAAAATTTCTTGGCCTTTTGTGTTCTGTTTCCAAATGATACATATATTGAAACACATGTATACAGACATAAATAAAGATTTTTAGTAAATACAAATAAAATTTTAAATATGTATGTATCTATCCTAGAACAAAGATATTCTCCCGAATAACATAATGCAATTATTACACTCAGGAAATTAAACACTGAGATAACTCTATTACCTACTATATAGGCCACACTCAAAGTTTTCCACTGAGCTAATAGTGCTCTTCATAATTTTTCCTCCAGTCCAGAATCTAATCAGGGATTGAACATTGTATTTAATTATCATATATCTTTAGTCTTCTTTAATTCCCTTTAGTCCATAAAAATTCCCCAGCTTAAAAAATAAAATTCCATGACATTAATATTTTTTCTCCTTGCCAACTCTTGATAACGTCAGACTTTCATCTTCACTGCATTGACAGGGAGTGAAATATCTCAATGTGATTTTAATTTTTTTCCCTTGATTCCTAGTGCAGTTGAGAAAACTTTCATATGCATATTGGCAATTCAAGCATCAAAAATATTTTGTGGTTAATATCTTCTGCCTGTTCAGTACTTTGTAGTTTGCATTTGTTTTTATAGATGTATGAAAGTTCTCTTTATATTCTGGAAACTAAATGATCGTCAGTTAAAGGCCATGTTAGCTATGATGCTTGGTAGGTTGTTGAACAGAGGCTTTTAATTTTAATAACCAAATGTATCAATGTTTCCCTTAATGATTTGTGACTTTGCAAAAAGTCCTTTCCCATCCCAAACTCATAAGACATTCTCATAAAGATAATTTTAGATCTTTTATCTGCTTGAATTCTATTTTGTGCATATGATACGTATCTAATTTCAACTTTTTATATGTAATGTACTGCTGCTGCTAAGTCGCTTCAGTTGTGTCCGACTCTGTGCGACCCCAGAGACGGCAGCCCACCAGGCTCCCCCGTCCCTGGGATTCTCCAGGCAAGAATACTGGAGTGGGGTGCCATTTCCTTCTCCAATGCATGAAAGTGAAAAGTGAAAGTGAAGTTGCTGAGTTGTGTCCGACTCTGCCTGACCCCATGGACTGCAGCCTACCAGACTCCTCCGCCCATGGGATTTTCCAGGCAAGAGTGCTGGAGTGGGGTGCCAGTGCCTTCTCCAGTGTAATGTACTAGTGCTACTTATTACACAGCCCATCCTTTCTCCACTGACTCTTAATGCTATATAACTAGTATTATGCTTTTTCACTAGATATTGCATAATTATTCTATAAAGTGATTGTATTGATTTATTCTGCCAGTAACAATGACAAAGTTTCCATTTCTTCATGCCCTTACTTCATGCCCATTTCCCAACTCTCTTTTGGGAAAAATTCCCTTGCTTTATTTATCTGTCCCTATTGGGTTTCTCTGGTGGCTCAGTGGTAAAGAATCCACCTGGGTTCAATCCCTGGGTGGGGAAGATCCCCTGGAGGAGGGCTTGGCAACCCACTCCAGTATTCTTGCCTGGAGAATTCCATGGACAAAGGAGTCTGGTGGGTGACAGTCCATGGGGTCACAAAGAGTTGGACATGATTGAGCAGCTAAACAACAAGTCAATATTACACTATCTTAGAGTAGGTACATCTTTGCAATAAGAGCTACTATCTGGTAAGAGTCAGTCAGTTCAGTCACTTAGTCGTGTCCAAGTCTTTGCAACCCCATGAATCGCAGCACCCTAAGCCTCCCTGTCCCTCACCAACTCCCAGAGTTCACTAAGACTCACGTCCATCGAGTTCGTGATGCCATCCAGCCATCTCATCCTCTGTTGTCCCCTTCTCCTCCTGCCCCCAATCCCTCCCAGCATCAGAGTCTTTTCCAGTGAGTCAACGCTTCACATGAGGTGGCCAAAGTACTGGAGTGTCAGCTTTAGCATCATTCCTTCCAAAGAAATCCCAGGGCTGATCTCCTTCAATATGGAGTGGTTGGATCTCCTTGCAGTCCAAGGGACTCTCAAGAGTCTTCTCCAGTTCCACAGTTCAAAAGCATCAATTCTTTGGTGCTCAGCCTTTTTCACAGTCCAACTCTCACATCCATACATGAGTACTGGAAAAACCATAGCCTTGACCAGACAGACCTTAGTCGGCAAAGTAATGTCTCTGCTTTTGAATATGCTATATAGGTTGGTCATGACTTTTCCTCCAAGGAGTAAGCGTTTTTTAATTTCATGGCTGCAATCACCATCTGCAGTGATTTTGGAGCCCCTAAAAATAAAGTCTGACACTGTTTCCACTGTTTCCCCATCTATTTCCCATGAAGTGATGGGACCAGATGCCATGATCTTCGTGTTCTGAATGTTGACCTTTAAGCCAACTTTTTCACTCTCCTCTTTCACTTTCATCAAGAGGCTTTTTAGTTCCTCTTCACTTTCTGCCATAAGGGTAGTGTCATCTGCATATCTAAGGTTATTGATATTTCTCCCGGCAATCTTGATTCCAGCTTGTGTTTCTTCCAGCCCAGTATTTCTCATGATGTACTCTGCATATAAGTTAAATAAACAGGGTGACAATATACAGCCTTAATGTACTCCTCTTCCTATTTGGAACCAGTCTGTTGTTCCATGTCCAGTTCTAACTGTTGCTTCCTGACCTGCATACAGATTTCTCAAGAGGCAGGTCAGGTGGTCTGGTATTCCCATCTCTCTCAGAATTTCCCACAGTTTATTGTGATCCACACAGTCAAAGGCTTTGGCATAGTCAATAAAGCAGAAATAGATGTTTTTCTGGAACTTTCTTGCTTTTTCCATGATCCAGTGGGTGCTGGCAATTTGATCTCTGGTTCCTCTGCCTTTTCTAAAACCAACTTGAACATCAGGGAGTTCACGGTTCACGTATTGCTGAAGCCTGGCTTGGAGAATTTTGAGCATTACTTTACTAGCATGTGAGACGAGTCCAATTGTGCAGTAGTTTGAGCATTCTTTGGCATTGCCTTTCTTTGGAATTGGAACAGAAACTGACCTTTTCCAGTCCTGTGGCCACTTCTGAGTTTTCCAAATTTGCTGGCATATTGAATGCAGCACTTTCACAGCATCAAGAGTGGAGGTCCCTAAAGGAGGATAAGAGAAAGGTTTGGCAGAGCCAAACTTCCTCACCTATATACCTTAGCTGACCTCTGTCTCTCACTCACAGATACACATTGGCTAATTAAAGCTTGTTGATGAGTCTCCTGAGATTTTTCGGTTGTTTACCATTTAGCATTAGAAGAATATTGTACAGATGAAATGAGCAAGTCCCAGTGAAGTGCTTAGTACAAAGTAAGCCCTCTGTAAATATAAGCTATTATTCAATTTCAGTTGATGGCAGTGAATTAGCTGAGTCACTCAAGTTAGAGACCTGGGCTCATGAATGATTCTATTCTGTGCATTCATACACAATAACCAAGTCCACTGATTCTGTGTGCATGCTAAGTTGCTTCAGTTGTGTCCAACTCTTTGCAACCCCGTGGACTGTATGAGGTGGGTTGCCATTCCTTCCCCCAGGGGATCTTCCTGACCCAGGGACCGAACCCAAATTTCTTATGTCTCCTGCATTGGCAGATGGGTCCTTTATCCCTAGAGCCACCTGGGAAGCCCCTACTGATTCTACTTCCTTGGTACTTCTCACACTGGTTCCTTCTCTCCCTCCTTGGTCCTGGCTTCCCTGCAGGCTCAGACGGTAAAGTGTCTGCCTACAATATGGGAGACCTGGGTTCGATCCCTGGGTCAGGAAGATCCTCTGGAGAAGGAAACGGCAACCCACTCCAGTACCCTTGCCTGCAAAATCCCATGGGCAGAGGAGACTGATATGCTACAGTTCATGGGTCGCAAAGAGTCGGACACGACTGAGTGACTTCACTTTCCTTTTCCTTGGACCCTGTTCTGGTTCAGGTCCTCATTGCTGCTGATCTGAATTACTGGGCTCCCAGCAGCTCTTCTTGTTCTTCCAGTTCTTCCTCCTTGGAATGATATTTCTAAGATACATTTGATTGTGACAGTCCTTGGTGCCTTCAGAATAACATACTGACTAGCTATGTGGCTCTGAGTAAGCTAACACCTCATGTCTTTGTTTCCTAATCTGTAAAGTGAGGATCATTGCAATATCTCTTACAGCTGTTGTAAACATGGGATCTAATTCAGGTGTGAGTGAGTGAAGTCGCTCAGTCGTGTCCGACTCTTTGCGACTCTATGGACTGTAGCCTACAAGGCTCCTCTGTCCATGGAATTTTCCAGGCAAGAGTACTGGAGTAGGTTGCCATTTGCACACATAAGCACTCCAAAAATATTGCTTCCAGTCATTAGTTTCTAATTTTCTTTATGTGATACCTGATGCTGGTTTTGTCTCCAGCATCCTTATTACTCTCCTTCTTTTAAAGTTGCTTAAGTCTTAGTCACGTAGTTCAGGCTGGATTGATCCCATCTCAACTCCAGAGGTGAGTCCCAATTGATGTAGGAGTGTTCCATCTCCTCAAGCCAAGTCAGACCAATGAAAGCCAAACAGGTTTAATTTCAGTGATTCAGTTTGCGTTACTGAAAAGTAAATTCTCCTTACCCCCACTCCAATATTCTTGCCTAGAGAATCCCATGGACAGAGCCTGGTGGGCTATAGTCCATGGGGTTGCAAAGAGTCAGACGTGACTGAAGCGACTTAGCACAAGCATGCACAAACTCTCCTTTCCTGGAGATCCTGAACAAGGATATTTGCAGCTCCAGGAATTACAGGCTACCATTGCTGGTTCACAAGTGAAAAGCTAGCTTTATAAGGAATTAAGTCTGTGGAGACAAACTGTAGGCTTGCAGTGAAACATGATTGAGCTGCTGGTTCAAGCTTCACCTGAAGGTAGCCCTCTATCTTGATATTTCATCAGCCCATAAGTTTGCTTTCTTGTTTAGGCTGATTTTATATGGGTTTCCAGCTACTTGCAACACAGAATCTAACATACGGTGCCTGAAAATGGATTCTTGAGCACTTGTTTTGTCTTCAGACCATATTGTTCTAAGTGAAGCTGCCTCTGAGGTCCACACCTGCTATGGTAGATTGAGGGGGGGCTCCCCAAAAGAAATGTTCATCTAGAGTCTGTGAGTGTGACCTAATTTGGGAAAAGGGTCTTTGCCAATGTCATTAAATTAAGAATGTTAAAATGAGATATTACTGAATTAGCAGGTGGGCCCTAAACCCAATGACAAAGGTCTTTATAAGAGATAGAAGAAGCTACAACGTGGGTGGAAAAGAAGGGATGGCCATCTGAAGGCAGAAGCAAATGTTGGACTCATGGAACCACAAGCTGATGACTGTCAAGAGCTTCCAGAAACTGCAAGGAAGGACTCTCCCCTAGAGTCTTCACCACTAGAACCTGGGGCATTTGCATTCAGAATTCTAGCCTCCTAGAACTGTGACAGAATCGATCCCTATTTCTTTAAGCCATCAAATTTGTGGTAATTTGTTAATTAGGAAATTAATACACCTTCGGTGGGCAATTTGCATATCTAGAACTACCTTGATGGGGGGACCCTTCTCCCCAGCAATTTCTATCCCTTATAGGAGAAGTTGCTGTGCTGTGCTAAGTTGCTTCAGTCGTGTCCAAGTCTTTGTGACCCTAGGGACTGTAGCCCACCAGGCTGCTCTGTCCATGGGATTCTCCAGGCAGGGGTACTGGAGTGGGTTGCCTTTTCCTTCTTCAGGGGATCGTCCCGACCCGAGGACTGAATCTGCGCCTCTTATGTCTCCTGCAATGGCAGGTGGGCTCTTTACCACCAGCGCCACCTGGAAAGCCCTAGGAGAAGCTGCCTGAGTATATTTATTCCATCCTGATGGTCTTCACTATGGTTCTTCCTACTGTAACACAAGATTACTTTCCATATCCATATCCTGAACTTGTATCTCGATGCTCTCCCCTCCTTTTCTATCAAAATTTAAGCCAAACGAGGGTGACCATATGTACCACTTTGCCCAGAACTGTTGAGTTTATACCTCCTGCCCTAATGTTATTATTGCTGTTATTTTAATATTATTTGGCTGAGCAGGTCTTGGGGCTTCCCAGGAGGTGCCAGTGATAAAGAATCCATCTGCCAATGCAGGAGAGGAAAGAGACACAGATTCGATCCCAAGGTCGGTAAGATCCCCTGGAGGAGGGCATGGCAGCCCATTCCAGCATTCTTGCCTAGAGAACCCCATGGACAGAGGAACTTGGTGAGCTACAGTCCACGGGGTTGCAAGGAGTCTGACTTGGCTGATGCGGCAGCACCCACGAACACTGACATGCCTCAGTTGTGCCCTCAGGATCATTTTATTAATTGTTGCCGCATGTGGGATCTAGTTCCCAGATCAGGGATCAAACCCAGGACCCCGGCATTGGGAGCATGAAGTCTTAACCATTGAGCCACCAGGGAGTCCCCCAATGTTGTTATTATTAATAGCAGACTTTCACACTCAAAGTGTCTTAATTTGGTAAATTAATTCTACCATCAGTCTTGTGAATGAAATTAGCCAGCCTCTGCCAAGCTCACTGTGTTAAAGATACCAGTCATCACCTTCTTACCCACACTTCCTGAGGGAAAATTTTGTGCCGGAAGCTCTGGACCCTTAATGACCAGCACGACTTGTTGCCATCGCCTCAGCAGCGGCAGCAGCATGAGGGACTGGGGTGGTCAGAAGCAAGTGATTTTTTTTGTCATCTGTCTTAAAAAGGTGAGCTGGCTATACTAAACTCTTCTCTTAGAGATTTGAAATTGGGAAATGGAGAGACTTAAGCGACTAGGAACACAGGTATCATGAAACAGCGTGAAGCAGTGTTCAAGACTTGAGGAACAATCAGTTCCCTGTCCCAAGGAACAGGATGGAGGAACCATCAATACGACTGTGGGCTTACACATCCAGAGTTGCCCTCCAGGGGGCGCCATTCACACAGAACACCTCGTGACTAATTCTGAAGCAGTGCGACGCGGGTAGCCCTGATTGTTTTGCTTCCTGGAATCCTTCTGTTATAGTTCCGGTTCTTATATATTTCTATCAGTGGTGCTCAGACGCGGCTGTCTGTCAGAATTACCTGAGGAGGTTGAAAAAAAAAAAATCCTGCTCCCCAGGTCGCACCCCACACTGAATAAATGAGAATCTCTTGAGTTGAGAACCAGATCTCAGTAGTTTGAAAAACTTCTCTCGGGTGAGGTGAATGTGTAATTAAGATTGTGAATCACCTGATCAGGGAGTGATTCCTGGGCCCCTTCTCGGAGGTCATGTGAGTGGGTCTCAAGTTGCAACCAAAGGATTTGTATGCATGGCTCCTCCCAGGCTTCTGGATAGTAGGATATGGCCTATGGCAGTCTTCTTACTGACCAGCTGTCATAATCCTTATCTAGAAAAATCTAGTGCACTTTGCCTGACGCTCTAAATAATGAGGTAGTTAAATTGCTGGCTAATTTCATGAGCGGTTGGAATAGCTCTTTGCATGAAAATGAGCATTATGTAAAACAGAATCTTGTTTTGGTTCATCCCTCCTGTTTTGCCTCTGTTGATGCTTCTGTGGACAGGGTGAGTCATCTCTCAGCGACAACTGGACTGGAATTTCTTTTAAACTACACAGCAAAAAGTTGACTGTGCTTTTTCTTTCAGTATTTCACACTGGCTTCAGGCTGTTCGTTTTCAATCATGTTTTTGCCCTTCTGCCTGGATATAAACATTCCTGTCTCACCTGCAGCAGCTGGCAGATGCCAGAGGTTTATAAAAGAGCATAGGGACATAAGAACTATATTGGGGAATGGCCACTTTGAATGACAAACTGATTCATGCTCTGGAATTTTCTTAATTAAATAGACTTGGAGGAACAGACTTTTTTGTCCACTAGATGACTTCTCCTGTCTTTGCTGAAAGAATCATTGATCATTTGCTTTTAGCAGCACCCACCTACCCAACACCTGAACACAACTTTTAGAAATGAGATTAAATGATCTGATTCCAGAGAGAAAAATCTCTCATAATCAACAATGACAGGCAGGCCTGCCGCCCACCACCATGGTGGTTTACTTATTTTTCCCGTGAAAAGGTAACAGGGAGAAAAGGACGAGCTAAGTCTTTTCCAGGGAGACATGGAGCCCTGGGCTCATGCATGAAGCTCCAGCCTGCGACGGGCCTTCATAATTCCTGGCTTCTCCATTGCATGCAGTGCCCAGAGATTTGAACAGATGCCAGCCGGAGGAGAGACTGTGAGAATTCTGGACCAGGCGTTCTCTAGAAGAGAGAAAAATACTCATCAGTTTTAGAGCTCTCTGTGCTCTTTCTGTCTTTGCTTTTTCACACCCGTTCTTCTTACCTGCCTGGTGAACTCATTCCCATTCTTCAAGACCCAGCTCGAGCAACCCCTCTGTGAAGTTCCCTCTCATTTTCTGTGCTAGGACGTGTGGCTCCTGGCCATAATGTTACTACCATACTTATCATTCTCTTTACTTAGCCTTAGCCTTTCTCACTAGTTAAAAAACCCTCTGGAAAATCCCCTGGCAGTCCAGTAGTTAGGCCTCCATGTTCCATTGCAAGGGGCATGGGTTCGATCTCTGGTCAGGGAACTAAGATCCTGCATGCCACGTGGCAAGGCCAATAAATAAATAAATTAAATAATTAAATTAAAATGTTCCAAAGATGGGACTGACTCTCTGACATGTCCCTTTACCCTGAAGCCTATAAAAGGCCTGCTGGCACAGAGCTGGTACTCAAGAAATAGATGGTGAATTTAGAATGACACTGGAAGGAAGCCAAGAATGAATGGTACGTCTCTGAGTACAGCACATCCATACATGATCTTATTAAAGCTTAACATCCTTATGAGGTAAATATAAATATAAGAAATATTACAATGCTTTCTTTTCTCACTGCTAGTAATGGCAGGGGTCAGAGTGGCTCTTTGACTCCCAGTGACATTCTTTCTCCATCCTGTGATAGCCTGAGTTACACAAAAGGCCTCTTTTAAAATAGGAACATATATTCCTTTTCCTTAAACAGAGCATGCTAACCAGCACAATTCACTTCATTTGAAAATTGCTATTTTGAAGGCATTAGCTTAATTTTTGCCTCTTACATGCAAAACCTTTGAAAAGTAGAAGTATCCGCAATTACACAGAAAAGTGGTTCTTTCAGGAAAAATTTAGCAGGAAACTCAGGCCCATATTCCGTATCTTAAATTAAAAGTATCAAGTGGTCTTATGAGACAGGAGCACACAGTGTGGTGGGTTTCTTTCAAAAGGCCTGTTTGGAAATACAGCACAAGGACTTCCCTGGCGGTCCATGGTTAAGACACCAAACTTCCAATGCAGGGGACCCAGGTTCAGTTCCTGGTTGGGGAACTGAAATGCCACGTTCGGCCAAAAAAAAAAAAAAAAAGACAGAGATTGACTGTACCCAATCAACTGTGTACTTGAAGATCTCAAAATAAAGATTTTCATTTCCCCAAAAGATTTATTAAAGGACAAAACGTGCAGCACGGAGTGCATTGGCATCTCTCAAAAGCAGACACTTCCTGCAGTAGTGACAAAATGATCTCAATCCCACGAGACTGTAATAGAATAACCCCATCTGTAGACGAGCTGAGAGGGCAGGGTAAGAGCAGTAAGGGCCTCCATGTGCCACCACTGACAATGTGCAAGACTGTTCCAGAGACTGTGATAAGCATTACCGGCCTCAGGATCAGTGATACCTGCAAGCATGTTTACGAGAGCATTATTCACAACAACTACAACATGGAAGCCACCCACGTGTCCATGGATGGATGAATAGATAAGCAAAATGTGGTGTACAAATACAATGGAATATTGTCATTCAGTTGCTCAGGCATGTCTGACTCTGAGACCCATGGACTGTAGTGTGCCAGGCTCCTCTGTCCATGGGATTTTCCAGGCAAGAATACTGGACTGGGTAACCATTCCCTTCTCCAGGGGCTCCTCCCAACCCAGGGATCAAACCTGGGTGTCCTGCATTACAGGCAGATTCTTTACTGTCTGAACCACCAGGGAAGCCCTGCAATGGAATATTATTCATCCTTTAAAAGGAAGGAAATTCTGGCACATGCTACCACATGGGTGAAACTTCAGCACGTTATGCTCAGTGACACAGTGAAATCAGTCAGCCACTTAAAGAGAGACACAGTATGGTTCCTCCTATATGAGGTACTTAGAATAGTCCACATAGAGGCAGAAAGCAGATGGTGGTTGCCAGGGAGTGTGGGGAGTGGGGAGTTAATGTTTAATAAACCAAGAGTACTAGTTTGTGAAGAAGGAAAGTGTTCTGGAGATGGATGGTAGTGAAGGAGGCACATTATGAAATGTTTAATATTGTTGACCAGAACACTTAAAAATGGTGAATTTTATGATATGTATATTTTATCATAATACAAAAAACTGGGGAATCAAAACAAAAATAGAATGCATATATGTGTGCACTCACTCACTCAGTCGTGTCCAACTCTTGTGATCCCATGGACTGTAGCCCCCCAGCCTCCTCTGTCCATAGGATTCTCCAGGCAAGAATACTGGAGTAGATGGCCATTTCCTCCTCCAGGGGCTCTTCCTTGACCCAGGGGCACAGCAATCTGATAGCATTGGTTCCCTCTGGGTTGGGGTAGGGAGGGAAACAGGATGGTGGGGGGGAGGGGGAGAGGCTGTCTCTTATACACATCTCATTCCCATTCTTCAAGACCCAGCTCGAGCAACCCCTCTGTGAAGTTCCCTCTCATTTTCTGTGCTAGGACGTGTGGCTCCTGGCCATAATGTTACTACCATACTTATCATTCTCTTTACTTAGCCTTAGCCTTTCTCACTAGTTAAAAAACCCTCTGGAAAATCCCCTGGCAGTCCAGTAGTTAGGCCTCCATGTTCCATTGCAAGGGGCATGGGTTCGATCTCTGGTCAGGGAACTAAGATCCTGCATGCCACGTGGCAAGGCCAATAAATAAATAAATTAAATAATTAAATTAAAATGTTCCAAAGATGGGACTGACTCTCTGACATGTCCCTTTACCCTGAAGCCTATAAAAGGCCTGCTGGCACAGAGCTGGTACTCAAGAAATAGATGGTGAATTTAGAATGACACTGGAAGGAAGCCAAGAATGAATGGTACGTCTCTGAGTACAGCACATCCATACATGATCTTATTAAAGCTTAACATCCTTATGAGGTAAATATAAATATAAGAAATATTACAATGCTTTCTTTTCTCACTGCTAGTAATGGGCAGGGGTCAGAGTGGCTCTTTGACTCCCAGTGACATTCTTTCTCCATCCTGTGATAGCCTGAGTTACACAAAAGGCCTCTTTTAAAATAGGAACATATATTCCTTTTCCTTAAACAGAGCATGCTAACCAGCACAATTCACTTCATTTGAAAATTGCTATTTTGAAGGCATTAGCTTAATTTTTGCCTCTTACATGCAAAACCTTTGAAAAGTAGAAGTATCCGCAATTACACAGAAAAGTGGTTCTTTCAGGAAAAATTTAGCAGGAAACTCAGGCCCATATTCCGTATCTTAAATTAAAAGTATCAAGTGGTCTTATGAGACAGGAGCACACAGTGTGGTGGGTTTCTTTCAAAAGGCCTGTTTGGAAATACAGCACAAGGACTTCCCTGGCGGTCCATGGTTAAGACACCAAACTTCCAATGCAGGGGACCCAGGTTCAGTTCCTGGTTGGGGAACTGAAATGCCACGTTCGGCCAAAAAAAAAAAAAAAAAGACAGAGATTGACTGTACCCAATCAACTGTGTACTTGAAGATCTCAAAATAAAGATTTTCATTTCCCCAAAAGATTTATTAAAGGACAAAACGTGCAGCACGGAGTGCATTGGCATCTCTCAAAAGCAGACACTTCCTGCAGTAGTGACAAAATGATCTCAATCCCACGAGACTGTAATAGAATAACCCCATCTGTAGACGAGCTGAGAGGGCAGGGTAAGAGCAGTAAGGGCCTCCATGTGCCACCACTGACAATGTGCAAGACTGTTCCAGAGACTGTGATAAGCATTACCGGCCTCAGGATCAGTGATACCTGCAAGCATGTTTACGAGAGCATTATTCACAACAACTACAACATGGAAGCCACCCACGTGTCCATGGATGGATGAATAGATAAGCAAAATGTGGTGTACAAATACAATGGAATATTGTCATTCAGTTGCTCAGGCATGTCTGACTCTGAGACCCATGGACTGTAGTGTGCCAGGCTCCTCTGTCCATGGGATTTTCCAGGCAAGAATACTGGACTGGGTAACCATTCCCTTCTCCAGGGGCTCCTCCCAACCCAGGGATCAAACCTGGGTGTCCTGCATTACAGGCAGATTCTTTACTGTCTGAACCACCAGGGAAGCCCTGCAATGGAATATTATTCATCCTTTAAAAGGAAGGAAATTCTGGCAACAGTTGTGTCCAGCTCTTTGCAACTCCATGTACTATAGCCTACCAGGATCCTCCATCCATGGGATTTTCCAGGCAAGAGTACTGGAATGGATTGCCATATCCTTCTCCAGGGTATCTTCCCAAGACCCAGGGATTGAACCCTGGTCTCCCACATTATAGGCAGACTCTTTACCAACTGAGCCACCAGGGAAGTCTTCTACCTGTGATTGGCACCTTCCAAACCACATCCTGGAGCCTAAGTACCAAGAGTGGGAAATGTCAATTTTATCTTCCCGCCTCTCCCTGATAGAAAAGGGTTGGGTAGCCTTCGGAGCTTATCAATGCACACGATAATACTCTGGATAATGAAGACTTTGGCCAATTGCCAAATAAAATCAAGCTAAAGCGAAAAGAATATAGTCTGAAACTGCAATAGTATAAGCATACAAGAGACGGAAGTGCATGCAAGCTCTTGATCTCTGTGAACTCTGACGTTTCTGCCCTCCTGCCAGGGCGTCTCCCCACCATCCAACTTCCTGAAAGACCCACTCTCATTTCCCCTTGGGATGTTTTCATTCTCTGTCATGAGGAAAGGCACCATGATGAAATAATTTAGAGAAATATTTGGGAACAAAGATGTTCATCACCTAGTTACTTATCATCATAAAGTTGAAAATATTTTGCATATTCAAAAGCAGGAGAGGGATTTAATTTGTGTATTTATGATGAATTCTTTCTATTCTTTCTTTCTTTCTTTTTTTTTGACCACAGCAATCAGCTTATGGGATCTTAGTTCCCCAAAGTGAAGTTGCTCAGTTGTGTCCGACTCTTTGTGATCCCATGGACTGTAGTCTACCAGGCTCCTCTGTCCATGGGATTCTCCAGGCAAGAGTACTGGAGTGAGTTGCCATTTCCTTCTCCAAGGGCAACCAGATATCAAACCTAGGCCCCCAGCAGTGGAAGGGTGGAGTCCTAATCACTGGCCCATCAGGGACAGTATTTAGGGACTGAGAAAAAGTCAAAAGCGACATTTCAAAATATTACATAGGACTGTGCTAAGTCACTTCAATCATATCTGATTCTCTGTGACTCAGTGGACTATAACACACCAGGCTCCTCTGTTCATCAGATTCTCCAGGCAAGAATATTAGAATGGGCCGCCATGCTCCTCTACAGGGAATCTTCCCGACCCAGGGACTGAACCTGCATTTCTTAAATCTCCTACTTTGACAGATGGGTTCTTTACCACTCACACCACCTAGGAAGCCCCATTTTCCTTATGAAAGTAAAAAGTGAAAGTGGCTCAGTCGTGTCTGACTCCTCATGACCCCCATGGACCGTAAACTGCCAGGCTCCTCTGTCCACGGAACTCTCCAAGCAAGAACACTGGAGTGGGTAGCCATATTATGAATATTTTCTTTGTAGTTCTTTTTTCTTTTTTTTTTTCCCAATTTTTTCACAGTGAGTTTGTAATGATAATTGGAAATCTTGTTGTTTTCATTTTTTAAAAAAAGAAACACATACAACCATCCCTTTCTTCCACCACTCTTGCTGAATTTCACCCCTTGACCATGTTCATTTTCCAGACAAGAAGTTACACTCTTCTCTGCCTGCTTCCATCTCACTTCCAATATCTGAAATCCCTTTATTTCTGTTGAGAGCAGCTCACTTCCCACTCCCCACACCTGCCCCAGGGGAAGATCATGCTTTTAGGATTTAGGGATGGAGAATTTTCAGATGCTCCCCACAGGTTAACCTCACTGGCAGAGACCATGCATGGGTGGAGAGAGGGACTCTTTGGTACAGAGCTAGACCGAGGCATGGTGTGAACTCCACGAACACCTGCGTCACCTCCCCTATAAGGAACTGCCCAGTGCCAAACAGTTAGTTCTCAGTTCCCAGCTTCCATTGTCACCTGGGTCAGTAGATGGATCAAACAGAAAGTGAGAAAATGTGAGCTGTGATGACTATGAAAACCCCCGATGCAAAGAGGCAACTCATTGGAAAAGACCCTGATGCTGGGAAAGATTGAAGGCAAGAGGAGAAGAGGGCGACAGAGGATGAGATGGTTGGATGGCATCAATGGACATGAGTCTAAGCAGACTTGGAGATAGTGAAGGACGGGGAAGCCTGGGGAGACCATCCGCAGATCCCGTTAGCCACAGATCCTCTCTGCTATTGTCATTTAAGGTCCCCAGGCCAGACCTACGACAGTCTGGTATTCAGGCCTGGTTGGCCACGTTAATTTCATCCTTCAGATCAAAAGTCTAGTCCGTGGTTAGAAATTCTTTTTTTCCCATTTTAGATAGAATCTGCATAGCAGAGTAAGCCTTCTGCAGGCTGGAGTCAGAAGGCTGCGCTGTCACCTGCAGACATCTCCAGGGGGGCTGGGGGAATGTTAGTGATAAGGAACTGTTTACTGGGTGCCTCCAGACTGTGGTACCCTCTGGGCAGCCCAGCCCTGGAGGAAGAGCAGCAGAACAGGCACTAACAGGGTCAGAAATGGCCGGTAGCTCAGAGAACTAGGCTTGCTGACCAGCAAGCTCGGAGAAAAATCGCAAAATGCTTCCAGGCGGGGCTCCCAGTGCAGAATAATAAGCCTGGTGACGAAGGTGCTTTCGCTGTGAACTCCACCCTTTGGTGGCCGAGCCCCGCCCCTTGGTGGCCGAGCCCCGCCCCTTGGTGGCCGAGCCCCGCCCCTTGGTGGCCGAGCCCC
>SJYC01123590.1:0-38107 GCA_006408675.1 Madoqua kirkii | reverse complement strand
TAGGTTCCAAGAACGCAGAGACCCCGTGTGTTTTCTCTCGCCATTCCCTCTGCAGCCCCAAGGCTGTGTCTGAAACATCATAGATGCTCAGAAAATATTTGTTGTCCTGAGGGAGAAACAAAGTGGAAAACCAGAAGCTAGAAAATCTGCAAGTGCAGTGCGGGTCACTGCTTTCTTCTCTCTGTTCACCTGGCCTGGATTTCAGGCCCTTCTGAGTATGTGATTTTGGATGAGTTGCCACGTCTCATAACCTCATGCTTAGTTTTGGTTTGGTTTTTCATTTGTAAGGTGATGATAACAAGACTTCGTAGGGTTCTTGTCAGGGTTAAATGAGTAATGCATATCCAAGAGATTAGTAAACTGTAAAGTGTTAGATAAATGCTAACTCTCTGCTGTTTTGTGAGGATGCTATGCTGATGTTGAGGATGGTGATAACAATGATGAAACAATGATGGTTTCTTTTGGAAGAGAAGGTGTGAAACTCTGAAGTGAACTTAAGAGAATTTCGTACGTGGAACCAGAGTGGATGTGCTGATGAAGAGAAAGGGTCACAGGAGCCAGAGAGCCCAGTGCAGAATTTTGTTCACATCACATGGCTTGTGTAGTCAGCCTTTATGTCACTAGATTTGAACTCTGGATTAGGAAAGCTCATTTAGAGCAAGGAGCGTCTTTCCCTCCTGTTTGTTCTTCATGCCCTTTACACAGTACGTTGATCATAAACAAGCAGTAAACATTTGTTGTGGGGAAATAACGAATGAATGATTTGATGAAGGGTGACATAGCTGCAGTGGGCCAAGAGAAATGAGAATATTATCTGGGCAGAGATTGCTCCCTGAAAGTAATTTGTTCAGGCAGAATCAAAACTGATCTTGTCACTTCCTAATTTAAAAACTCCATGGATTCTTCACTGCTCAAAAAATGAAGTTCAAGTGTATTAGGAGGGCATACAAGGCCCTTCAGAAACTAGATCCAACCTCTCTCTCTTTTTTTTTTAAAGAATATTTATTTACTTATTTAGGTACATTGTGTCCTAGATGTAGCACACAAGCGTTTTGTTGCAGAGCGTGAGCTTTTCTCTAGTTGTGGTTCAAGCTCAGTAGTTGCAGCACTAGCTGTCCTTATGCATGTGGCATCTTAGTTCCCCCACCAGGGGTCAAACCTATGTCCCCTGCATTGGAAAACGCATTCTTAACTACTGGACCACCAGGGAAGACCCCCAGCCTATCTCTCTAGTCTCATCTTCTTTCCCTCACTCCATCTCCCCAAGCCCTAATTCCTTCCACAGCTGTCTTTGCTCACCCACGTTCTAACAAAGCTGAACTTCTTAGGGTTCCCTGGACAGGCCAAGTCTTTCCCAGTCTATTTCCTTCTGTTGGCACACTCCTGTGCATCCATGGAGATACAGTTTCTGTGCTCTCTGTTTTGGAAAGCGGTCTCTGATGTCCCAGGCATTTGTTCATTCACAGAACTAGTGTTTCCTTAGCACCTGTGTGTGAGCAGGCCACCCAAGATGGCTGTTCTCTCGCTCTCTGTGCAGCTCCTGTTCAACCAGTTGCTGCTTCACCTCTACCCTACTCACCTAGCCGACCCTTCCTCTTCATCATGAGCCTAACCAGTAAATGCCTGTGTACTTGCCCCCAGCCCCAACTAGTGATGGTTCTAATCTTTACATCAGCACTATCTACCCTGTGATAGTTTAGCAATGGGGCAATAAGGCACACCAGTCTGCTGGTTTCCCTGATAACCCCCATAACAGGTAATCTCCCTCTTCCCCAGTAGTGAAGACTACTGCTATATCCTGCCCACCATCTTTCTCAGTGGAGTGTCACTCCAGGTCTTTGCTTCAGACACGTGAGAGTCTCCCATCCATCAAATCACTGCTGTCTCTGTTGCTGACCCTGGGCTCTATCTTTGGGCTTGTGATTGGGCAAGTACAGAGCTTGCAGGCCTGCGGGTGCAGCCTAACAACCTGCAGTGAGCCAGACACTGTTCTAAATGCTGGAGGCAGCAGTGAACAGGTTAGACTGCGTCTCCATCCTCATGGAGCATTCATTCAAACAAAAGGGGGCGGCAATTCAAAGCAAAGAAAATCATTACATACTATGCTGTTGTTCAGTCTCTAAGTCATGTCTGACTGCGACTGCAGCCCGCCAAGCTTCCCCACCCGCTACTGTCTCCCAGAGTTTCCTCAAACTCGTGTCCGTCGCATCCGTGATGCTATCTAACCATCTCATCCTCTGCTGCCCCCTTCTCCTTTTGCCTGTGTATACTGTTAGGATGTTGTAAAAGTAAGAGGGCTGGGGGACTGAGGAAGGGGTTGAGAATTCTGTTTTATTAGGGTGGTGTATCAGTCAGGATAAGATGGCTTATGTTGCAATTAAAAAAGCCCCCTAAAATCTTAGTTTTAAAACAAAGATTTGCTTCTAGTCATGCTGCTTGATTACTGAGGGTCATCTAGGGCTTAGCTCCACATTCCTCACTCTGAAGATAAGCCCAAGCAAACATTTCTTTCTTTTTTAAAAAATTTTTATTTCATATTGGGACATGGTTGATTAAGAATGTTGTATTAGTTTCAGGTGTACAGCAAAGTGACTCAGTTACATATATACATGTATGTATTCCTTTTCAAACTTTTTTCCCATTTAGATTATTACAGAATACTGAGCAGAGTTCCCAAGCAAACATTGCTTTGGCAGAGGCTAAAGGAAAGGAGAGGAAGCAGACACGGGTGCTAAGGATTTCACCTGAAAATGGTGAAATCCAGGTCCTCTCTGCTCACACTTCACTGGCCCAAATGAGTCACATGATCACACCTGAGTTAAACAGGATGTGGGAAGAGCAGTCCTACCATCTTGCTAAGAAGAGAGAACTGAACGTGTGTGAGCAGCCTTGATGATTGCAACACGTGGTCAAAGAAGGCCTCTGATGATAAACAGACACCTGGGCAGAAAACTCAAGAAAGTAAGGAGATAGCTGGTAGATATTGGGGGTGGGGGACATTGTCTTCTGGGTCCTCAGGCCAAAGAGCTTAGAGTCATCCTCTTTCCTCTCTCCTTTCACTGCCCATATCAAATCTATCAGCAAATCCCATCGCTGCTGTGCCTTCAGACTATTTCCAGAGTTGAGTGCTGCTCACTTCCTGCAGTGCGGTTCAAGCCTCAGCATCTCTTTCCTGTCTTTTTCTTTCTTCTGATTGTTGGGCTGCGCTGCCAAGCATGTGGGATCTTAGTTGCCTGACCAAGGATCAAACCTGTGTTCCCTGCATTGGCAGTGTGGAGGCTTAACCAGTGGACCACCAGGGAAGTGTCCTCTCTGGATTATTGCAGGAGCCTCTCACCTGCTCTCACTGCAATCTGTTCTCCCCACAGCAACCAGAGGAACACTTTCCAAACTGAAGTCAAGCATGACACTCCTTTGCCCAAACTCTTCTCTTGTTTCCCATCTTTCTTAGAGTAAAAGCCCTATATCCCCTACAGAACCTCACACCATCCACACCTCACCCACCCAGTTCCACCCTGCCTTCTCTCTGCCCTCCTCCGCAGCTCTCCCTCTCTGGTTCACTTCACTCCAACAACACTGGCCTCTGTGATTTATCACCAGTTTGCTCAATAATGATTTGAGTGCCTGTTCTATTCTAGGCACCAAAATGTAAGACTGAAAACAAAGTTAAAAGCAGAGACCAGCACTATACTTTCCATGCTCAAGCTTAGTCATGTCTGACTCTTTATGAACCAGTGGATTGTAGCCCACCAGGCTCCTCTGTCCATGGGATTTTTCAGGCAAGAATATTGGAATGGATTGCCATTTCCTTCTCCAAAGGATCTCCCCGACCCAGGGAGCGAACCCAAGTCTCCTGTGTCTCTTGCACTGCAGGCAGATTCTTTACCTGCTGAGCCATCAGGGAAGCCCATACCACAGTCTGTTTTCCTGTCTCTCTCCCTGCTACACTAGTATCTCTGTTTCCAAGTTATTCATCTGTATATCTATATGCCCAGCACTACGTTTAGCATGGCTTGTTAAGTGAACAATACACGTTTGAGCGGAAGATAGAAAGATGGATAGACAGATAAATCAGATAAATAGACAGACTGACTGACTTCCACTTTACTGAAGCTGTGACATGTGCTATGGGTTCTTTGAGGTGGAATATACCAGCCTCTAAGAGCTGAGGCCATTTGCGAGGAAAGCCTAACAGCAGAGGGCCCTATCTGAATTTGATTGGTATTTTCAAGGAGACGATAAAAGTAAGCAGACTTTCTTGTATGAAGGAGGGAAAAAATAGATTCCAAATCTGAAATGATTTAGCCTTGCCAGATGAGTCAACCATAGGAAAGAAACTCGGGCTCATGTGGTCAACCACAGCCTATTTACATACCCCTTGGTTTGACTTGAACTTCAAGGAGAGGAAAGAGATGGGTTGATAGGTCAGAAATAAAAGTAACAGGTGACTCGTAACATTGGTGGAGAGCATAGGAGGGCCCATCAAAACTCTATTTAAACTAATAAGTTTTCTGTTTACATCTTGTAGTTAAAATCCTCAAATGCGAATATGTAATCTTTCCGCTTCCATTCATGTCAATTTCAGAGACCTCAAATCATTAATGTGTCCCAGAAGCCAGTTTATCTAAATTGAAGCTGTAACTTCTGCTAAGAGAAATACTAGAATTGAATGTGAAACTAGAAAAGAAATTCATCCAGAAGTTACCAAAAAAAAGATTCTTAATAGATCCCCCCACAAAGATGATTCCTTTCTTCTTTAGAAAGATGAAAGTTACCCCCTCTGATTGGAAAAAAAGACAGCATGTGGTTATACTGCATTTCATAGATGTGAGCTACTGTGGCTGGCTCAGCTTCTGCCACGTGATTGGGAAGTTTGCCTTCCTAGTGCCAATTGAAAGGGAGAGAGTTGGAGCACTTAGGGATGTGGAGAGACCGCCAGCTGAGTCAGGAAGTTCTGGGCCCCCAGTTGTTGACAGAGAACTCACAGCCGACACAGGGTAACAGGTGTTGTCAGTGACTGTGTGCTATGTGCTACTTCAGAGTCGTGTCCGACTCTGTGTGACTCTATGGACTGTAGCCCACCAGGCTCCTCTGTCCTTGGAATTTACACCCTCTTCCAGGGGATCTTCCCGACCCAAGGATCGAAACTGTGTCTCTTATGTCTCTTGCGTTGGCAGGCAGGCTCTTTATCACTAGAGCTACCTTGAAAGGGTGTGTCCTACAGATTATGTAACAGCAAACACAGATGATTTTTATTTCTCTGAACACACAGGGGATGTGTTTATATGATTACATTGTATTCTATGTGAGCTCCAATTGTGGCTCACAACCCAAGAAGGTGGTCAGTTCAGTTCAGTTGCTCAATCGTGTCCGACTCTCTGCGATCCCATGAATTGCAGCATGCCAGGCCTCCCTGTCCCTCACCAACTCCCAGAGTTCACTCAGACTCAAGTCCATCGAGTCAGTGATGCCATCCAGCCATCTCATCCTCTGTCGTCCCCTTCTCCTCCTGCCCCCAATCGAAGTCCTGTGATTAGAAAGCATCATTTTGTCTCCTCTGTAAAAAATATTCATTTTTGTTTGTTGATTGTTTTGGCTGCACTGGGTCTTAGTCACAGCACGTGAGGTCCTGGACCTTCATTTTGGCACTCGAGATCTTTAGTTGAAGCACTTGAACTCTTCAGCTGTGGCATGTGGGATCTAGTTCCCCAGCCAAGGACTGAATACAGGCCTCCTGCATGGGGAGTGAGGGGTCTTCACCACTGGGCCACTAGGGAAGTCCCCCAGCATGTCTCCTTTTTAAACACAATGCCATTTTATTAGGGATGAATCCTTAGCAGAAGATTAATACATGCCAATTGAATGAATGACTGAGTGAAAAATACTGCCACTGAGAGGAAGCAGCAAGGGTAAGAGCTGCTAGAATACCTTGATTGATTCTCTTTAGAGGTGCACAGTATACCTAATGCACCATAGAAACCTGGTAATTTTGGTTTTAAAGTATAGACAAAATTTTTTTTTAAAACCTGGAAATGCTTTGCTATGCAAAGAGCAAACTACAAAATAAAATACTGAGGGCTTCTAAGTTTCTGAAAGGGTAATGTAGTAATGTAGGGTCTGCTGGTAAATTTCAGATGGTGGCAATGTAAATTAAGTGGCAATTTCAAAGACAGGTGGGTCCCAGAATAAAGTCAGAGTGGGAACTAAAAGCAAACTCAAAAGGGATAAAACCACGTATGTGCCCAGCATGCAACTGAACAGCCTAAAAGGTTTAGGCTCCCTTTCTGTAGACTTTCAGAAAAGGAGCCTTTCAGTGAGAGGTTTATTTTCATGAGACTTTTGTTCCTATGGTGATCTGCATAATTTTGCTACTGTCTATTTGGCATAAATCATTTGTGAAGAGATGAAAATGTCTCTCACTGACACAGAACCTCTTTGAACCGGCTTGCCTCTGTGCTTCACCCCCTGGGTTCTGAAAAGAATGAAATCTTCCACACCACATGTGGGCTCAATGTGTCATCCCAGGGTGCTGGTGCTTGTGGCGTTGATTTTGTATGAATCTGGCAATGGCAAGGGCAACCTAAAAGTTACATGAAGATGAGAATCAAAGGTTATCAGACACCAGAGCAAAGATAACTTAGGAGCTCAAAACAGCAGAAACAGAAACAAGCAGAGCACACAAGGTGTAGAAGCCTCCAAGGCACGTAGAAGTAAGTCACACTCACTTAAGTAGCTCTTGCGATCTCCATAGGTGTTTTTTGATGGGCACGGATGGCGCTGGCTCCATACACAGGCATCCCCCCATCACTGTGCCCGCTTTGGATTTGATAAACGAACCAAAGCACCCTCTGCAGTAGGCTGATCCATGAATCCAAAGACCCAAGTTCTGGGTTCTGATCTTCTTCTTACTAGTTTGTTGATGTATCTTTTCTTTAATTCTTTTACCTCTAGCTGGTTGAATGGTGGTGGTGGTGGTGGTGGTTCAGTTGCTCAGTGGTGTCCAACTCTTGTGATCCCATGGCCTATAACCTGGCAGTCTCCTCTGTCCATGGGACTTCCCAAGCAAGAAAACTGGAGTGGGTTGCCATTTCCTTCTCCAGGGGATCTTCCCAACCCAGGGACTGAACCAAGGTCACCTACATTGCAGGCAGTCTCCTGCAATGCAGGTGGATTCTTTACCAACTGAGCCACCAGGGAAGCCTCAGCTGGTTGCATGCTTAGCTTTCATTGTTCATCTCTAGGCTGTAGGTAAAAAATGCCTGCCTGCCTTGGTGTAGGGGGGTAGGTGAGAGAAAGGACGTGAATGTACCCTGGAGATGTGAATTCCAGGAGGCAGTCATGGCATGATTTTTTGGGCTGAAGATGAAAGAGGTAGAGATCTTAGTAGATCAGAGGCAACCACTCAGACAGAACCTCATAGTCAGCTGTCACAAAGTCACTGGGATTTTATTAGTGTAACCAGAGCAGACTAGACTCAGAGGGTTGGATTCATGCAAACCAAACTTACAAGAGATCAATATTGAAATTAGAATGTCGATTTATTTACTATGCAGTGGGAGATAGCCCTATACAGTGACAAGAAGGTTTGTAACTCTACCCAAGAAATCCCCCTCCTAATTTTTGAAGGTGGCAGCAGTTGTTTTAATGAGATGCAGTAGAAAATAACTATGTAAATGGATGTAAGTACAAAAGAAATTTATTAAAATTATACTGGGCATTTGGAATTGTGATCAGCAATGGCACACCATTCCAGTACTCTTGCCTGGAAAATCCCATGGATGGAGGAGCCTAGTGGGCTGCGGTCCATGGGGTCGCTAAGAATCGGACACAACTGAGCGACTTCACTTTCACTTTTCACTTGCATGCATTGGAGAAGGAAATGGCAACCCACTCCAGTGTTCTTGCCTGGAGAATCCCAGGGACACGGGAGCCTGGTGGGCTGCCATCTACGAGGTCGCACAGAGTCGGACACGACTGAAGCGACTTAGCAGCAGCAGCAGCATAGACTCAAGTTCAGGTACATGGGCAAGAGCAGGCTCCAGAACAGGCCTGAGAACTGGTATAGCGAAGGCGTTCTGCTTCAGCCATTAGGCATTAGGTATTGCACTTTGCACTGAGCAGAGTCTGAGGTATTGTTAGTAGAAATAACAAATGCCCACCACCATCCACCCCTTTGGCTATCCAACAGTAACCGACACTCTTCTTCATCCCAAATGCTTCTGCCTGACAAAATGTAACCATCCCTCACACAATCAGACTATCTTTCACTCCTTCCTCAGAAAGACAGCAACACCAAAGCTTAACAAGGACTGCATCCAGCTCATGACCTGGAAGTCTCAGTGGGACTCTTCTGTCTCTAGAAGAGGAATATCTGTGGTGATTTTCTAGAATAACTATAATATCCTATGGACTAGATATTAAAGGAGTAAAGATTAAGTGGTAGTCAAAGAGGGTTTCCCAGGTGGCTCAGTGGTAAAGAATCCACCTGCCAATGCAGGAGACCCAGGAGATGTGGGTTTGATCCCTGGGTCCAGAATATCTCCTGGAGTAGGAAATGACACCCATTTCAGTATTCTTGCCTGAAGAATCCCCATGGGCAGAGGAGCCTGGCGGGCTACTGTCCACGAGGTCACAAAGAATTGGGCCAGTCCGAGCAACTGAGCACACATACAATAGTTAAGGCAACTACTACCAACTCATTCTATTCAAAATCATGGAGAAGGGAAGAGAAAAGAGGAAAAATAGTTAAAATATGAACATGACACTATAGGGAAGAAAATACAGAAAAAAATATAACTGAAGAGTCAAGACTATCTGATTGTCTATTGTCGCATTATTAGTGTTTCTCCTTTTCTAAATGTATTTATTTAATTGCCTGCACTAGATCTTCATTTCAGCATGTAGCATTTTTAGTTGCAACCTGGAAACGCTTAGGTGCAGCATGTGGGATCTCGTTCCCAGACCAGGTATCACACCTGGGTCCTCTGCACTTGGGAGCATGTGGTCTTTTAGCCACTGGACTACCAAGGAAGTCTCTCACTATCAGGCTTTAACAGGGCTGACCAGCAAGCAGGAGATATTTTTCAAAGGTGAACAACGCCTTCACTTGCTGGAAAGCCTTAGGGACCGCTTCTGTGGCAATCCTCTTGAGATTCCCTATAGGCTTCATGCCACGTGACAATTCGCAACAAACCCTTGGAGCCTCGTTGCTCTGCCATCACAATCAGCTGGAGATATTCTCTTGCCCCCGGCTCTACTTAAAGCTGCTTGTCTTGCAATGTGTAGTGAGCAGAAACAGAACATCCAAAGGTGGTGTATGTTTTCTACAAAATCCAAACATTTCCACTAAGCGTTTTCTTTTCCCTTAGTGGTAGGGGTTACAAGATGTAACAACAAGTTGTTGACTTGTAATGGTATCTCATCTTGCCTCAGACTTCTGACCTCTCAAGCCTAGTATTTTCATGACTGTCTATCTCTCAATACCCTCATTCATAGCAAAGTGTATCGAGCTCGAGAAACTTTCTGCTCCCAGAAATCTATCTCATCAATGTAGTGAAACGGTGTGATCTTCTGTGAGATGATGACAGGGATAATCAAAGCCCCTGCAGACTGACTTGTGAGGCACAGGACAGGAAGTTGATGTGTCCCTGGGCAATACACAGAAGTTATACTGCCCTCCTCCCTGTTGTTCAGTTGCTAAGTCGTGTCTGACTCTTTTCGACCCCATGGTCTACAACACACCAGGCTCCTCTGCCCTCCACTATCTCCCAGAGTCACTAGGTGAAAGCAAAATACTCCATATTTTCTGTTTGGGAGGACAGAGACCAATAGCTGCCTTCTGACGCCATGGGATATATATATTCACTTTATTGAAAAGACCACATCCAGAAGAGTAGTTCCAATTTGTCATTATTCCCCGATTAAGCTTACAACAAATTGTTGTAATGATCCAAAATCTATCACTTGTAATACTACCAAAAGGGCAATCCAATGAGAATGTGAAAATAACCCCACTCCTATATCATTTCAGGTCCATAATAATGGTATTTCTGTGTTCAGTTTTATCAAGGTTGAGGCATGGCATTTGATTTACTGAGTCAGAGGTTTCTCACTGATCTTTCCAATCAGAATAGATTTATTCCATGGGTCAAGGACCCAATGAGGGGATTCTGAAGATTGCTAAGTAAATCTATGATATCAATACACGAAAAAGCTAGGGCAATATCTATGGGGTCTACTGTGAGATGACTTTAGGTTAAATCTCCATCTGTTGCGTGGCCCTGATAAGCCTCCACTCTACAGATGAGAGTGGCATTCTGGGTCCCTGAAAAGTAATGTTGCTTAGAGATAGTGTCTAATGTTCCAGTTAGACTCGGTATGTTTTCTTCTTCTAGTAAGTAACCACAGGACCCTTTGGAGAAGCTGCAGGAAGATATGCAATAAAGGACAAGTCAGACAATTGCACGTTCCTTCTGTCAGTGGTCACAGCCTTCCTCTACTCAAGGAGCTCTTGTCTGGAAATTGTCTCAACCTGGAAATACAGTGAGAGAGAGTGACTCTTGTGTAAGTGGCTAATGTAAAGACTTTATTTGTAATTCTTGGACTTTGGTGAGGTTTACAGATTAAGCAGTATCTTCATGGTAAACTTATCTGTATTTATTCTCAGGAGTCAAGAGCAATGGTTAGATCAATAGTTCTAAAAATGTTCCTCGGTCTGCAGCATCAGTATAACCTGGCAAGTTTTTAGTTAGAAATGCAAATTCTTGGATCCCATCCATACTTTCTGCATCAAAAACTCTGCCCATGCCCACAACCTCTCCTTTCTCCCTTCAGCCAAAAGGAAGTCCTCATCTCCATCACCTACAACTTATTGGGGGTCCAAAGGAGTCAACCCATGGGCAGAGGAGCCTGGCGGGCTACTGTCCACGAGGTCACAAAGAATTGGGCCAGTCCGAGCAACTGAGCACACATACAATAGTTAAGGCAACTACTACCAACTCATTCTATTCAAAATCATGGAGAAGGGAAGAGAAAAGAGGAAAAATAGTTAAAATATGAACATGACACTATAGGGAAGAAAATACAGAAAAAAATATAACTGAAGAGTCAAGACTATCTGATTGTCTATTGTCGCATTATTAGTGTTTCTCCTTTTCTAAATGTATTTATTTAATTGCCTGCACTAGATCTTCATTTCAGCATGTAGCATTTTTAGTTGCAACCTGGAAACGCTTAGGTGCAGCATGTGGGATCTCGTTCCCAGACCAGGTATCACACCTGGGTCCTCTGCACTTGGGAGCATGTGGTCTTTTAGCCACTGGACTACCAAGGAAGTCTCTCACTATCAGGCTTTAACAGGGCTGACCAGCAAGCAGGAGATATTTTTCAAAGGTGAACAACGCCTTCACTTGCTGGAAAGCCTTAGGGACCGCTTCTGTGGCAATCCTCTTGAGATTCCCTATAGGCTTCATGCCACGTGACAATTCGCAACAAACCCTTGGAGCCTCGTTGCTCTGCCATCACAATCAGCTGGAGATATTCTCTTGCCCCCGGCTCTACTTAAAGCTGCTTGTCTTGCAATGTGTAGTGAGCAGAAACAGAACATCCAAAGGTGGTGTATGTTTTCTACAAAATCCAAACATTTCCACTAAGCGTTTTCTTTTCCCTTAGTGGTAGGGGTTACAAGATGTAACAACAAGTTGTTGACTTGTAATGGTATCTCATCTTGCCTCAGACTTCTGACCTCTCAAGCCTAGTATTTTCATGACTGTCTATCTCTCAATACCCTCATTCATAGCAAAGTGTATCGAGCTCGAGAAACTTTCTGCTCCAGAAATCTATCTCATCAATGTAGTGAAACGGTGTGATCTTCTGTGAGATGATGACAGGGATAATCAAAGCCCCTGCAGACTGACTTGTGAGGCACAGGACAGGAAGTTGATGTGTCCCTGGGCAATACACAGAAGTTATACTGCCCTCCTCCCTGTTGTTCAGTTGCTAAGTCGTGTCTGACTCTTTTCGACCCCATGGTCTACAACACACCAGGCTCCTCTGCCCTCCACTATCTCCCAGAGTCACTAGGTGAAAGCAAAATACTCCATATTTTCTGTTTGGGAGGACAGAGACCAATAGCTGCCTTCTGACGCCATGGGATATATATATTCACTTTATTGAAAAGACCACATCCAGAAGAGTAGTTCCAATTTGTCATTATTCCCCGATTAAGCTTACAACAAATTGTTGTAATGATCCAAAATCTATCACTTGTAATACTACCAAAAGGGCAATCCAATGAGAATGTGAAAATAACCCCACTCCTATATCATTTCAGGTCCATAATAATGGTATTTCTGTGTTCAGTTTTATCAAGGTTGAGGCATGGCATTTGATTTACTGAGTCAGAGGTTTCTCACTGATCTTTCCAATCAGAATAGATTTATTCCATGGGTCAAGGACCCAATGAGGGGATTCTGAAGATTGCTAAGTAAATCTATGATATCAATACACGAAAAAGCTAGGGCAATATCTATGGGGTCTACTGTGAGATGACTTTAGGTTAAATCTCCATCTGTTGCGTGGCCCTGATAAGCCTCCACTCTACAGATGAGAGTGGCATTCTGGGTCCCTGAAAAGTAATGTTGCTTAGAGATAGTGTCTAATGTTCCAGTTAGACTCGGTATGTTTTCTTCTTCTAGTAAGTAACCACAGGACCCTTTGGAGAAGCTGCAGGAAGATATGCAATAAAGGACAAGTCAGACAATTGCACGTTCCTTCTGTCAGTGGTCACAGCCTTCCTCTACTCAAGGAGCTCTTGTCTGGAAATTGTCTCAACCTGGAAATACAGTGAGAGAAGTGACTCTTGTGTAAGTGGCTAATGTAAAGACTTTATTTGTAATTCTTGGACTTTGGTGAGGTTTACAGATTAAGCAGTATCTTCATGGTAAACTTATCTGTATTTATTCTCAGGAGTCAAGAGCAATGGTTAGATCAATAGTTCTAAAAATGTTCCTCGGTCTGCAGCATCAGTATAACCTGGCAAGTTTTTAGTTAGAAATGCAAATTCTTGGATCCCATCCATACTTTCTGCATCAAAAACTCTGCCCATGCCCACAACCTCTCCTTTCTCCCTTCAGCCAAAAGGAAGTCCTCATCTCCATCACCTACAACTTATTGGGGGTCCAAAGGAGTCACTCTGTTTCCACAGCCCAACTTCCACACAGCTTGGGCCAAGACCACCCCGCTACATTTGATTTAGGAAAGTTATAAATAAAAGAACTGGGGAGAGTTTTAGTTTTGGGAGCATCATAGCCAACTTTGAGTATAGGAGGGTAAGGGTTTCAGTATCTCTTGTTACAGTGGTTTGTCATCATGACTCACACTTAGCAAGCTTCCATTTAGCAGTGCATCAGCAGCATATTTTAGTCCGGCAAGCAACTGGACTTTAGTCATTGTCCCAGTGCTATGTAAACAGATGCATTTTCACCAGCTCAGAGATCAGCTTTTCCTGCCGTCATCAGTCCTTGGGAGCTCATCTCAAGGATGACACCCATCCCTGCCCTCCAACCACCCCCCTCACTCTGCCATACACACACAAACACACACATCCATGTTTGTGCATTCTTCCCTCACCCTCAGTCCTCTCCCGAAAGTTCTGGCTCACTTCCAGCCTGATGCAAGGACATGTTTCCTAGTTGTCCTTGATTTCCAGGCCTGTGTCCCCTGAGCAACATCATGACCCGTATCTCCGCAGTAAACTTGTGCTTCCTTTTGAGAACATGATGATCTTTTGAAGGATACTCAATGGCACGTCCGCTAATGAAGAGCTGTGTTGTTTGACAACATACTTTGTGAGCAGGAGCTTCATTACCAGGGTAAAAATAAAGCTGGACAGATAGATGCATGCCCCTTAAAATCAGCAAGGGTCCCCAGTTCCTCCTAATAGCCAAACTGAGTAGATGCTTTCTGATCATCCCACTTGATTCCTCTTCTACCTCTGATAGGATGGAATCAGGGAATTGGGAGAGAGTGATGGAGATACAAAACTGGAGATACACAAATCCTTGCTCCCATCTTCCTAGCCAGGGGACTTTGGACAAGAAACATAATTTCTAAAACTAGCTTTTCTTCATCTGTAAAATAAGTTAAATGATTTGCAAGAAAGATTATGATTCATATGGGGCTTTTGGAATACAGTCTCTGTTTTTTTCAAACAAAATATGTATCTATCTGTCTATTTGGCTGCATTGAGTCTTTTTTTTTTTTTTTTGTATTGAGTCTTAACTGTGACTCAGGATCTTCATTGAAGCTCATGGGCTTCTCTATTTGTGGTGCATGGGCTTAGTTGCCTGGTGGTATGTGGGGTTTTAGTTCCCCAACCAGGATCAAACCCACATCCCTTGCATTGGAAGGCAGACTCCTAGCTACTGGACCACCCTAGTCTCTAATAGTGAGCAGTTACTACTACTCTTGTTGATGAGTTTTCATTAGTAAACTCTTCCCCTGGATGTTGTGACACATCCATACATGATTCTCGTTCTATCTCAATTTCCATTTCTCATTCACTCAATCAAGAGTTTGTATTGAATGTCTCCTATGTTCCTGGCATTTTACTAGGCTTCCTTGGTAGCTCAGCTGGTAAAGAATCTGCCTGCAATGAAGGAGACCCAGGTTCGATTCCTGGATTGGGAAGATCCCTTGGAGGAGGGCACAGCAAGCCACTCCAGTATTCTTGCCTGGAGAACCCCCATGGACAGAGGAGCCTGGTGGGTTGCGGTCCTTGGGGTGGCAGAAAGTCAGGCACGACTGACTGACTAAGCACAGCACAGCACAGCACAGCACAGGGGTACAAAAATTGCTACTACCCAGTCCCTATCCTGGAGAAGCTCACAGACCAGCCCCAGTCCCTATCCTGGAGAAGCTCACAGACCAGCGGAGAGAGAGACATGCAAACGATTATGACTCAAAACTGCTATACTAGAGGTCCACACGTGATGGTCTGAACACAGTGGCTTAAGGTGTCAATGGAATCTGCGAAGTCTTCTGGCCTGAGCTGAATCTTGAAGGATGGCTTTAAATTTGCCAGGCAAACAAAGAAAGGAAGTGTGTCTGGATCCAAAGCCAGCATAGCATCAGTGAAAATCACCTAGCTGGTTCAACATCAAAAGCCTCAAACAGAAAAAAAAAAAAATTGTTAAGCCACAGACCAAAAACAATGTCATCATTTTTGTCTGCAGACTTTTGGATGTGGTAACAGTCTCAAACACGATCAAAGTGTTTCTTGAACATCACTTAGGAATACACTGATACAGCAGCTCTCAAAACAGTGGCCAACTGTGTTGCCTTGGCTCTGGGAGGCATGTGGCATGAAAATTGATCTAAAACTGTATAATCACAATCTGTGTGGGATGCTCATACTGTAAATGGCATATTTACTTACAAAACAGGAAGAGACTCACAGAGAACTAACTTGTGGTTGCCAGGGGGATGGGATGGTCAGGCAGTTTGGGTTAGGCATGCACACACTGCTGTATTTAAAATGGATAACCAACAAGGACCTACTGCAGAGCGCAGGGAACTCTGCACAATGTTACGTGGCAGCCTGGATGGGAGTGGAGTTTGGGGGAGAAATGGATATTTGTATATATATGGCTGAGTCCCTTTGCTGTCCACCTAAAGCTGTTATAACATTGTCAATCGTCTATACTTCAATACAAGATTAAAAGTTTAGGAAAAAAAAGACTCAGACTAACTGAGGAAAATCACATTCAACTTTCCATCTCAAACTCACAGATATATCCTTTGAGTGGATTGGTTAGAAAAAAATCACTATAGGTTTAAAATTTTTTCTCTTTCTCTTTTCCTTTTCCTGTCCAGGGATATAATTGACAAATCCAAGTATGATGTGACTTCCCCCATCTGAAGCCCCTGTATCAGAATTTGCATGTAATTTGCTAAGATTTTCCTTTTATAGACCAGAACACTAACAATGAAGTCTTGTAGTCCATTTTTTAATTACAAAAACTATAGAAGATTTAAGACAGTCTTGTTTAAGAACCTTTTACAATAATTACTGAGTTTGGTTGGCAAAGAAGTGTTTACATGGGCACAGTGACACATTGCTGATGGCATTGATGTTGATCCGCTTTTGAAGAGCAGCTTGACAATACTTCTCAATGTCATGATGGTAATCACGATGGTAGTGAGAATATTTATTGACTTAACTTACTGTGTATCAGTCACAGTAGGTTACGTGTGTTAACCTGTCCTTCTCTCAGTAATACTACTAGTATTATTACTAATTGACAGATGAGGATACTGGAACACAGAGAGTTTAAGAAATTTGCCCAGGGTCACACCACTAGCAAATGGCAGATCAAGTATCCAAACAAAGGCGCTCTGACTTACAGGCCAGAGACTATGCTTTGAACTATTCACTATATGGCCTTTTACTGTATCAAATTCTAATATCTCTCTACCCAGTTATTACATTCTGGGAATTGATCCAGAGCAAAAAAAAAGAAAAATCCTAATCATGAACAATGTTATATGCAAGAAGATTTACTGCATAGTATTACATGTCATTGGAAGCAACCCAAATGTCCAAATCGGCAAACAGTTAAGTAAATGATATACGTCCAGAGAGCTGACAACCTCACACCAATCAAAAACGGTGGTCACAGCTTCCAGGTGAAGAAGATGGGTTGGACACATGCATCCATTATTATTCCTTCCCTAAGTGACAGTGAAAGGATCTTTTTAAGAGGCTTAAGTCCACAAGGACCAAAGTAAAAGGAGACCACAGCAATTTTATTAGCGAGGTCTGAAAGGAGTAGATCATCCAGAAGTAAATGACATCGCACATCAGAGAGAGCAGATTCCTAAACGGGCAGCGGGGGCATAATCAATCTATTGGAGGCTTCTTTTTTTAAGTTATATGTGTTTGTTCCATTTCTGGCTGGGCTGGGTCTTCATTGCCGCTCAAGGGCTTTCTCTAGCTGCGGTGCACAGGCCTCTCTTTGTGGCGGCTTCTCTTGCTGTGGAGCACAGGATCCAGGGGGCATGGGCTTCAGTACCCATAGCACGAAGGCTTAGTTGCCCCCACAGCTTGTGGAATCTTCCCAGACCAGGGATAGAACCCATGTTCCCATTTGACAGGTGGATTCTTAACCACTGGACCACCAGGGAAGTCCCAAGGAGGCTACTTTTTAAGGCTCAGAAATTGGTGGCATTCACTTAAAAGTGAAATGACTGGAAGGGGCCACTAGAACAAGGGAAAGTGTGGACAATCTAAGAAGCACTTTGATATCCCATTTCCCATTATTCTTTCCTCAGAGGTTAAAGCGTCTGCCTCCAATGCAAGAGACCTGGGTTCGATCCCTGGGTTGGGAAGATCCTCTGGAGAAGGAAATGATAACCCACTCCAGTATTCTTGCCTGGAGAATCCCATGGACGGAGAAGCCTAGTAGGCTACAGTCCACGGGGTGGCAAAGAGTCAGACATGACTGAGCGACTTCACCTTCACCTTTCCTATTCTTCACAAGCTGGTGACTGTCCCTCCTCTGACCCTGGTAGATGGTTGGAGGTTTGGTCCAGGAGAAGATGCCACACAAGCTCTCTGGACCAAATGGATCAAAGTATCTCTGAACTAGAGGGCTCTTCCAGCAGCGCCTGACACAGTTCATCACTCTTTCTTGAAACATTTTTCTTTTCAGTTGACTTCTAGATAATTCTCTCCCTTGATTCTCTGTCTTCTTAACTGGTCCCTCCTTCTCGGTTTCCTGGGATAGTTACTTCTCGTCTCCTCATCCTCTGAATGTTGATGTACATTCTATGCTTAGTCCACTGCTCAATCTGCATTATTCCCTAGGCAGTTTCACCCGGCCTCATAACCTTCAATGCCACCCCCGGAATTTATGTCTCCAGCCTCTTCCTTGAGTACCTACAATATTATGATTTATAAGAAATTTGCATTTGGTCCTTCAGATGACCAAAATGTATTTTTCATATTTATTTGGTCTTTGTCCACAGTCCCTGGCTCACAACTCCCCAAACCCGTGGAGTTTCCTGAGCGGTAAGAGCAGTGAGAGCATCTTTTGTTATATTTAGTCTCTTGTTCTCAGTTCCTGAAACCACTTCAGAGCCGTAAAGGTGAAATTCACACACACACAAAAAAAGGCTTTTCTACCACAACTGGGTTTATGTTAATGAGGCAACTCCGGGGAAGCACCTAAGAATGGATGCTGGTTGCCAGGGTAACCAACCAGAAATAGAAGATTCAGACTGATTTGCAGGGAATGAAGAAGGGCTGGAGGCTGAATCAGTCACCAATGGTCAATGATTTAATTAATCATACCTATGTAATGAAGCCTCCATCAAAAAGAAAAAAGAATAAGTTTTCTGAGAGTTTTCAGGTTGAGGAAACAGAATGCTCCCATGTGCCACTGTTCAGTTCAGTTCAGTTCAGTCGCTCAGTCGTGTCCGACTCTTTGCGACCCCATGAATTGCAGCACGCCAGGCCTCCCTGTCTATCACAACTCCCCAGAGTTCACTCAGATTCACATCCATCCAGTCAGTGATGCCATCCAGCCACCTCATTCTCTGTCATCCCCTTCTCCTCCTGCATCCAATCCCTCGCAGCATCAGAGTCTTTTCTAATGAGTCAACTCTTTGCATGAGGTGGCCAAAGTACTGGAGTTTCAGCTTTAGAATCATTCCTTCCAAAGAAATCCCAGGGCTGATCTCCTTCAGAATGGACTGACTGGATCTCCTTGCAGTCCAAGCAACTGTGCTGGGTCCCAAAACTCCATGAGAACAGAAGTTCCTTTGTTTGGAAGCTTATACCATGAATCTCTCTCTCTTTTTTTTAAGGTCTTTTTTTTTTTTTTAATGGACCACTTTTAAAGTCTTTATTGAATTTGTTACAATATTGTTTCTGTTTTATTTTTTGCCCACAAACCACAGTGGGATCTTAACTCCCCACAAGGGATGGAACCCTCACCCTCTGTGTTGGAAGGTGAAGTCTTAACCACTGGACCGCCAGGGAAGTCCCCTTTATGTATCTCTTCATCTGGCTATTGATTCATATCCTTTAATATCCTTAATAATAAGCAACTCAGTGAGTAAACAGGATTTCTGAGTTCTGTGAGCCTTTCTAGCAAATTAATTGAACCCAAGTAGGGTCATGAGGCGGAGAAGGCAATGGCACCCCACACCAGTATTCTTGCCTGGAAAATCCCATGGACAGAGGAGCCTGGTAGGCTGCAGTCCATGGGGTCGCAAAGAATTGGACAAGACTAAGCGACTTCACTTTCACTTTTCATTTTCATGCATTGGAGAAGGAAATGACAACCCATTCCAGTATTCTTGCCTGGAGAATCCCAGGGACAGAGGACCCTGGTGGGCTGCCGTCTCTGGGGTCGCACAGAGTCGGACATGACTAAAGCGACTTAGCAGCAGCAGCAGCAGCAGGGTCATGAGGACCTCTCAGTTATGGCCAGTTAGTCAGAGGTGCAGAGACCAAATTGGACTTGTGATTGGTACCTGAAGGGGAAAGTGGTCCTGTGGGATTGAACTCTTTGCCTGTGAAGTCTGATGCTATTTCTCAGTCTTGTCCGACTCTTTGCAACCCCTTGGACTGTAACTCACCAGGTTCCTCTGTCCATGGGATTTCCCAGGCAAGAATATTGGATTGGGTTGCTATTTCCTTCCCAGGGGATCTTCCTCAGCCAGGAATGAAACCCTGCATTGCAGACAGATTCTTTATGGCCTGAGTCACCTCTGCAAAAATGAGGTCTGAATTGTGTTGGGTTATAGTACATCCAGCTGACACCCACAGCATTCCTTGATGATGCGGGAGGGCAGGGGGAGCTGCCACTCCACACATGGGAATTGGGTACAGAACCACGTAACCCCAGACTTATACAGCCACTTATTACTCCACACTTACATTCCATAGATGTCTCGAATATGGCGTCTTCCAAACCTGCTTCCCCATAATCTCCCCTGTGTCAGCAAATAGCAATTCCATTCTCCTCAATGCTCAAACGAAGACCCTTGGAGTCAATCCTTGATTCCCTCTTTTCTCTGTCTCCTCAGAACCAATCCATTAGTGAATCCATAAAATGTATCTGGAAACTAGCCATTTCTCAGCAGCAATTTGGTCACAGTTTGGCCCTGGTCCAAGGCACCACCATGATTTGACTGGAGTGATACAATGGTTTCCTAACTGGGTTACTCTTTCTTCTCTTAGCCCATGCAGTCTATTTTACACATAATAATTAAAATGACTAGTCACCTCTTTCTCACTATTCTATGCTGTGCTGTGCTTAGTCATTCAGTTGTGTCCGATTCTTTGCAAGTCCTCTGTCCATGGGGATTCTCCAGGCAGAAATACTGAGGTGGGTTGCCAAGCCCACCTCCAGGGGATCTTCTCAACCCAGAGATTGAACCCAGGTCTCCTGTATTGCAGGTGGAACTTTACCCTCTGAGCCACCCAGGGAAGCCCAAGAATACTCGAGTGGTTAGCCTATCCCTTCTCCAGGGGCTCTTCCCAACCCAGGAATCAAACCAGGGTCTCCTACCTTGCAGGCAGATTCTTTACCAGCTGAGCTGCCAGGGAAGCGCCCACACATTTGTGACTCCTTGGACAGTTGCCCCCCAGGCTTCTCTGACCATGGGATTCTCCAAGCAAGAATACTGGAGTGGGTTGCCATCCCCTCCTCCAGGGGATCTTCCCTACCCAGGGATCCAACCTGCATCTCTTATGTCTCCTGCATTGGCAGACAGGTTCTTTACTCTTAGCATCACCTGGGAAGCCCAAAATTCATATGCATGTGTGAGTATTAGTCACTCAGTTGTGTCCAATATACCTACTACTATTTATAAAATAAAAGGTTTCCCAGGAGGTGCTAGTGGTAAAGACCCTGCCTGCCAGTGGACGGGCTACGGTCCATGGGGTTGCAAAGAGTCCAACACGACCGAGCGACTTTCACTTCACTTCACCCTAGCTCTATCTTTCCTTCACTCCTGTTTTTTTTTTAATTCAAAGCACTTATCTCTTTTTGACAAATCATAATTTTTAAGAATGAACTGATTGATTGATTGTCTGCTTTCCTACATGCGTCACAGAGGCAGATATTTTTGTGTCTTATCCCCTGCGGCCTCTCCCGTGCTTAAAAACAGTGCCTGCCATGTGGCAAGCACTCAGTAAACAGTGAACAGGAAAATCCAGACACAGCTGAAGTGAGATTAAGAGGCTATTTTCATATTGGAAGCTGACAATCCCTGCTGCACTCCCTCAACTCAAGTCCAAGAATGTTCGAAGGCAGGGCTTTGACCTCCATGCAGGAAATTGGAATAGTATGCTTCGGGGAATCTGCCAGCTCACCGAAAAAGGAACTGAAGACACTGACATTGGGCTCCCTAGGAACTTTTCCAGACAGTTCACCCTCTGGATGATCTGACATAGCTAGGACTGAGGGTTCCCTAGTTCAAGGAACATTCAGTATTAAAACTTAGGAGTCCCAGGCAAACCACAGTGCTTTGTCAATACCATCCACATTCTCAGAGCTCCCAATCTCTCAGTTACAAACAAACTTACTGAAACATCTAAGTGAGCACACATCTGGACAGTCCTTATCTTGAAAGACTAAGACCAAAATAAATACTCAGTTAAAAAGTAACTCGGAAAAAAACAAAGACTATGCTTGGAGAAGGAAAAAAAAAAAAAATCATTGATATCCTCAGAGAAATAAGAGAATATCCCAACCATGAAAAGGGACAGGAAATCAGACAGTAAAGGTAAGAAAACTAGAGAATTAACCCAGGAGATCTGATAATAGGAGTTCTAAGTAAGACAGAACAGAGAACACAGAGGGCAGAAACCATTAACAAAAAAGAACACGGTGGACCCAGTCAGTCAACCCAAAGTGTTGGAACACAGAGAATGAGGAAGAAAGAGATGGGGCCTAGACTGTGCTGAAGGCTCTTGGCAGATCAGGCAAACGAGGACTGAAAGCAAGCCACTGAGGCCATTGGTGACTTGATAAGAGCAATTTTGGTGGCCCGGTGGGAGTGGAATCAAGTAGGGTGAGTTAGGAATGAGTGGAAGGTAATGACATGAAGAAAAAATTAACTAGAAGGAAATGCACGAAAATAAAAAATTGTGTATTAAGTTAGGATAAGATTATATATGTCCTTTTTTCTTTAAACTTTCTTTTAGATCTATCATCTAATTATCCTTTTTTTTTCTAAATTAAAAACTGTACTAATCCCTTCAAATTGAAAGAGTTGCATGAAAGGCAAAAGTTACTGTTGTTTTTTGGAGGAGTACACATATCAATTTATTCTTAGTCTTTCTGGATTATATTAATATCCTGCCTTGTAAAACTGAGGTATTTTGAATATATCAGAGATATGTTGTTTTCACAAAATTGTGAAAACATTGGTAAATGAAGGAATAACAAAGAATGTGGGGCCTGGGGAGTCCTCATTTTCATGTGCTAAACACACACACATGTGTGTGCACACATAAATTTTTAATTCAGAACACATGGTGTGGCGAAGTCAGTCAATATAATGATTCAATTTTGACCCAGAATCCGGGACAACTTTGCAAGAGCCTTCACAACACGATTATCCCCTGCGGCCTCTCCCGTGCTTAAAAACAGTGCCTGCCATGTGGCAAGCACTCAGTAAACAGTGAACAGGAAAATCCAGACACAGCTGAAGTAGATTAAGAGGCTATTTTCATATTGGAAGCTGACAATCCCTGCTGCACTCCCTCAACTCAAGTCCAAGAATGTTCGAAGGCAGGGCTTTGACCTCCATGCAGGAAATTGGAATAGTATGCTTCGGGGAATCTGCCAGCTCACCGAAAAAGGAACTGAAGACACTGACATTGGGCTCCCTAGGAACTTTTCCAGACAGTTCACCCTCTGGATGATCTGACATAGCTAGGACTGAGGGTTCCCTAGTTCAAGGAACATTCAGTATTAAAACTTAGGAGTCCCAGGCAAACCACAGTGCTTTGTCAATACCATCCACATTCTCAGAGCTCCCAATCTCTCAGTTACAAACAAACTTACTGAAACATCTAAGTGAGCACACATCTGGACAGTCCTTATCTTGAAAGACTAAGACCAAAATAAATACTCAGTTAAAAAGTAACTCGGAAAAAAACAAAGACTATGCTTGGAGAAGGAAAAAAAAAAAAAATCATTGATATCCTCAGAGAAATAAGAGAATATCCCAACCATGAAAAGGGACAGGAAATCAGACAGTAAAGGTAAGAAAACTAGAGAATTAACCCAGGAGATCTGATAATAGGAGTTCTAAGTAAGACAGAACAGAGAACACAGAGGGCAGAAACCATTAACAAAAAAGAACACGGTGGACCCAGTCAGTCAACCCAAAGTGTTGGAACACAGAGAATGAGGAAGAAAGAGATGGGGCCTAGACTGTGCTGAAGGCTCTTGGCAGATCAGGCAAACGAGGACTGAAAGCAAGCCACTGAGGCCATTGGTGACTTGATAAGAGCAATTTTGGTGGCCCGGTGGGAGTGGAATCAAGTAGGGTGAGTTAGGAATGAGTGGAAGGTAATGACATGAAGAAAAAATTAACTAGAAGGAAATGCACGAAAATAAAAAATTGTGTATTAAGTTAGGATAAGATTATATATGTCCTTTTTTCTTTAAACTTTCTTTTAGATCTATCATCTAATTATCCTTTTTTTTTCTAAATTAAAAACTGTACAATCCCTTCAAATTGAAAGAGTTGCATGAAAGGCAAAAGTTACTGTTGTTTTTTGGAGGAGTACACATATCAATTTATTCTTAGTCTTTCTGGATTATATTAATATCCTGCCTTGTAAAACTGAGGTATTTTGAATATATCAGAGATATGTTGTTTTCACAAAATTGTGAAAACATTGGTAAATGAAGGAATAACAAAGAATGTGGGGCCTGGGGAGTCCTCATTTTCATGTGCTAAACACACACACATGTGTGTGCACACATAAATTTTTAATTCAGAACACATGGTGTGGCGAAGTCAGTCAATATAATGATTCAATTTTGACCCAGAATCCGGGACAACTTTGCAAGAGCCTTCACAACACGACGGAAGCAAAATGGAGCCGCTGTCCCAACGAAGAAACACAGTTGTGTATGAAAATGGCCTCCTTCTTTGGGGAATGCATACCTTTGCCAGAAATACTCTCTACATATTTATTTATTCTAAAGGCTCTACTGAGAAGATGAAAGGTTTTGTTTTATTTGAAAACCAAGGCATAAGTAATCCAAGTAATAAGCAATATTTAGAGTAAGATTATTCTCCTCCTCGTGAATTCTCATACCGCTGAACACTATTTCTCTTGTGGCCCTTCGTACTTTCTTTGTTATGTTTATGTCTCGTCTCCTTTGACTTAGTAACTCATCTCTCATTTCCTTCAGCACCAGCTCTTGCACAGGAAAACAACTTAATAAGGTCTACTAAATTTATTTATACATACGTACGTTCATCCAGCAAAGCAGCTGACAAGCGATGGAAATCTTTACCTTTCACAGCTGTTGGCTCTTCCTCTTCAAATCTGTTTGGTTTTCAATGTCTCCTTTGGCTTCCAGGTCATTGCCGTTACTGAATCTGCAGAAACCCAGTAGAGCCTATATTCTGTCAAACTTTGGTCTGAGGTCCTCTGTGTCATAAACAATAATTTTGTTCACCAGAATATTGGCCCAAAATTTGAACCAACTGCTCATATAACATTTCTTTCCTGGTTAGTTTCATCAACAGTAGCTACATCTTATAATTAACATTATAATGATAATAACATAAGACTTTGTAATTAATTTGTTCATGCACTCTCTATTCCCAAGAAACAGTGACTCATTATCCTTAATTTGCAAAACACACTCTATTTTTAATTTTTATATTTAGTATAATGAGATACAAAATCAATTTATTCATGGTCTTACAAAACAGGATTGCTGAGACAGGATTAGAAAAAAGTTACCTAGTCTCAGGCATTTGTGTTCTGTCTCAGTCACTCTTCCACTAGTCCGTCTGTCCGTTCATGCATCCAAACATCCATTTATTTACTCAGGATAACTTTATTAAGCTAGGCACTGTGCTAACCTCAAAAGAAACAAAAGTTATTGCTACCGCTCTCAAAGAGTTCACAATGGAAAGTATACACAAGAAAAGAGGCAAGTCATTGGGAAGCCTACACCAGGCAAGTTAAAAAAAAAAAAAAGGGAAAAAGGCAATGGTTAGAAATGTGCATTTTATAAGCACATCTGTAGCTTTCTGATGTTTGAACTGATAATGATTTGTGTACTTTCTGGAAGACTAAGCCGTTGTTTCCCAAAGATAAGCAGATGCCACCATCACTTCTCAGGTAAGAAATTTACATGTAGGAATATTATCATTATTTGAGAACAGTGTTAGGTTGTTATCTGACCTTGGTGTTGTTTTTTTTTTTCTTTAAAGTCATTGAACTTGTTCTTCAAAGGAAATTTCACAGGTATGTAAGCAAAATAAATACAGATGAGGCGCATGGTGTGAAGGCAGAAGTAACAGGTCAGAGCCCCACCCAACAGCTTGCTCAAGATTTCCAAGAAACCCCAAAGACTCTGCGGAACATCATTGAAACCCAATGAAGAAAAGCCACCATCCTTTCTAGTTTGAGTATCAAAATGTGAAATCCGTCCAATCTTGTTGACTATGAAAATTAATTTAGGGTCTAATATCTGAATCAAACTTGTCTAATCTAAAGATGGTCAGCCTGTGGGTGAAACACCCACTGTATAATGAACTATAGTGGGAACTTGCCTGGCAGTCCAGTGGTTAAGGCTCCTCATTTCAGAGCATCGGTTCTATCCCTGGTTGGGGAGTTAGGATCCCACATGTCTCACAGTGCAGCCAAAAAATAAATAAATTAATTAAATATATAAAATAACCCTCAACAGTACTTCTGAGGCTCTTCAGTTTCATCAGTGGCGTATGTACTTTGTTGCTGTTGTCGTTCCCTTACCTGCGTAATATGCAGAATGCTTTCGGAGGCTTTTAATAACTTTGCCCTCTTCTTTTCAAAAATGGAGCAAGTATTAAAAAAAACAAATTTACTGAGGTCTAACTGGCATATAACATTAAATTGGTTTCAGGTATACCATGTGAAGGTTTTATATTTGTGGATATTGTGAAATGTTTGCCACAGTAAGTCTAATTACCACCTGTCACTGCACAAAGTTAACTTTGAGGACTTACTCTCTCGGCAACTTTCAAATACGCTCTCCACTCTCACTGACCCTTGTCACCATGCCATACTTTATATCCCCATGATTTATTTAGTTTGCAACTGGAAACGTGTACCTTCTAAAACCTTTTTCATGTTTTACTCATCCCCAACCCTCCTCCCCTCTGGCAACCACCGCTCTTGAACAAGTATTTTTGAACTTAACCATATATCAGGATTGGAGAGGCGGTGGTTGGAAAGACAGACACACCCCTTCCTTAAAAGGAGCCACACGCAGAAATACACAGTGCTTAGGAACATCACGTAAAGTCTAGGCAAGCATAAAGGAACCCAAGTTCATTACAGCCAGCATTCATACAATTGTCTTATCATTCAATTCAACAAATAATTATTGTTACCTACTAAATGCCACGCTCTATTTAGATGGAGGGAGACCAAAAAAAATGAATGCTACTGTCACCTTCAGGAAGCTCACAACATAGTACAATAACAAGGAAAAGCAGGCTGGCAGGCTATTAAATGGAGAAGCAGATCACCATCATGGTTCCTACAAAGGGTGAGATTAGGTGCCATTTACAATCAGGAGTGGAAAAGCCTGCACAACAGGCTTTTTCTGGACCTGTCTTCCTGGCTCATTGAGAGAATAATTTTCTTTTGGGAAATCAAAAAAGGACTTTCAGAAATTCTCTTTTCTTTGGGGGTGGAGGGGGATGGGAAGGAAGATACTGGAGAGAGAGACAGAGAGAAAGAGAGAGAGAGAGGAAGGGATATTGGTATAGCATATCTTCACCCAGAAAAAAATCCAGTTTCCCTTGGGTTTTTTCTTACTAGTCTGTTCCTCCTCCATCGTCTCCCACCATCCATCCAGCTAATCATCCAGTCCCGTCCTTGACCCCTCACTTACCCTCCCATATCAAATATCACCCCCACCCATATCGAATGAATCACCAGCCCTGTTGATTCAGCTCACATATCCACTGAATGGACACTGAATGTATCCATTGCTCTCTCTTCCCTGTTCAAGCACTTTACATTTCTATGCAGTACTTACAAACATTATAATTAATTATCTACATAATTCCAATCAACCCATCCACTATACTCTCCCCACCTCAACTGTAAGATCCATAAAGCCAAGGACCATGTCCACTGTATACACTACTGTATCGCCAATACTAAGAGAAGGGTCTAACACAGAGTGTGTGTTCAGTGGGGGGAAAGAGGGTGAACGGAGGAAATAGTTGATCCAAGCTCAATAATCATCAACTCTTCCGCTAAACTCCTTCATAATTAGGTGAAGACAAAATGTATATGGAAATGCATGTATATTCTTATGTACATCCTTATTTCACTGAAGTGGTCAACTTCTGACAATGTCAAATGCTTCAGCTAATTCTATTTTATGATAGATTAAAAATAAAGAAAGAATGCAAGAATGCAATGTATGAAAAGTCAAAGTGTTAGTCACTCAGTTGTGTCCAACTCTTTTCGACCCTCTAGACTGTAGCCCACCAGGGTCCTTTGTCCATGGGATTCTCCAGGCAAGAATACTGCAGTGGGTAGCCTATCCCTTCTCCAGGGGATCTTCCCAACCTAGGGATTAAAACTGGGTTTCCTGCATTGCACGCAGACGCTTTACCATCGGAGCACCAGGGAAGCCATAATGCAATGTATATGTCAAATCACCTTTCTGTACACTATGCACATCCTACAATTTTTGCCAATTATGCCTCAATAAAACTAAAATTAAAAAAAGGAAAAACAAAAGAAACAGAACCACCTGTCCCTTTAGGAGTTGATAGAGTGCAGCAATATAATCCAGTTGTTCACATTTTGAGGCTTTTAATTAATTGGCTGGTCTGTAAACACTGGATGGCTTGTGCAATTGAATCTGCTGTGTGCATATGTCAGGCTTCCCTTGTTGCTCTGCTAGTAAAGAATCTGCCTGAAATGTGGGAGACCTGGGTTCAATCCTGGGTTGGGGACAACCCCTGGAGAAGGGAAAGGCTGCCCACTCCAGTATTCTGGCCTGGAGAATTCCACAGACTATATAGTCCATGGGGCTGCAAAGAGTCGGACACGACTGAGCGACTTTCACTTCGTTATGCTCATGTCAGCCCAACACTTAACCAAGAGTATGTCCTAGACACATGCATGAGTGAATCTAAACTCAGCATCTCTAATATTCACCGTCTTTAGTTTATCATTATGTTTATTTCATTTCCTGGAAGATACAGTAGGCTCTTGTGTCCATTGTTGCCTCCTCCAGGGGATCTTCCTGATCCAGGGATCAAACCTGAGTCTCTTTCATCTCCTGCATTGCCAAGTGGGTTCTTTACCAGTTGAGCCACCAAGGAAGCCCATTTGTCAAGCTTGTCTCACAACAGTCTCAGGCATATGTATCTGGAGCCTACATTTCCCAGATTGACACATTTTAAAACAGATTTCAGAGGGGAGGGGCCTCCATCTCACCTTTCAAAGAGAGGAACATCTGCTTTGATTTGGTAAACAGTAGTGCTTCATCCCCTGCCTGCCTGCTCAGAAGCCCACATATCACAAAACCCTAAATGCCACTGGAGGATTCAGCCTCCAGGCTGGATGCATCGTGTCTGGTCCAACCCAGCAATTCCCACGAAGCAAAGTCAGTCTTATTATGGCCTGTCTCATCTGCCTCAAGTATTAGAAAAGGTTAAAACTTGGCAGAAGCTTTGATGAACCATGGCCTGCCCTGGAGAAATACAGATTTGTTATTGCTTTGCACAGAAATGAAACAAGTGGAAGAAAAACAGGAGAGGGTCCTCTGAGTCACAGGATGTGGGTGAAGAGCTCTTACTAAGTTGAGAACTTAAATACTAAATCATTAAACGGAGGGCAAAAATATTTGAGGTCAAGTTCCTGATCTGCAGCAATGAGCTGTGTGAACTCAAGTAAATCGAAGTCCTCTGGGTTTCTGTTTCCCCATTGCTAAAATGGGAATCATATCCGACCCTCACTTCGCTTGAGGACTGATAAAAGTTGAGATGACAGGTGAGAACACACTTTCTAAAGAAAACTATGATGAGGGAGTTCCCTGGAGATCCAGTGGCTAGGATGTGCTGCTTTCGCTGTGTGGGCCCAGGTTCTATCCCTGGCTGGGAAACTAAGAGCCCACAAGCTACACAGGATGGCCAAAAAAAGAAAACTGTAACTAAAAGATATTCCAAAATGGAAGGAACCCCCCACCCCACCCCAAATCAGTCTTACTGGGAACTTGAAACTTACAGGTAGATTTCTTTGCAACACACTTGTTTTTCTAGGCGTATGTTAAATTTAATGTTTCCTGAGTATGAGTCTGTGTTTTAGAGAGCAAGTTTTTAGAACTGACAGAGGCAGAGGAGAGAAGGCAGTTCATGATTCAAAATTTCCGACAGAATCTCCATAAAGTAAATAGTTGAGTCCACTCATGCCTGTGCTCACGCGGTCATTCTTTAAGCAATCGCTCAATGCCACAGCAGTTCACTGAGTACCTACTATGCTCAAAGTATGGTGCTGGCCACCATGGACACAATGAGAATAAGGGCAGTGCTGATCCCTGCCCCGATGGACCTGATGTCCAAGCACTTTTTGAAATGCAGAAGTGGATCAGATATGATTTCCACCCTGACACAGTTACAAACTAGTAGAAAGAGCAGTGGCCGTGGAGTGAAATTGAATCCTTCTCAACAGATTTTGCTTTTTTAAAAGCAAGAAAAAGAGATGAATGGGCTTCATCAGTCCTGTCTTTTTCCCTAGATCAGCAAACAGCATCAGCACCAGCAGACAGACATGCTTTAGTAGCCTCTAAAACCCTCCCTTGACTTCATGCCCTTTGACATGACCTTTAGCCCATGGTCAGTGTCTCCACTTCCTTCCTACCCTTGCCTTCCTCAAAACAACTTAACTGAGATCCTCTCCCCACCACTCCATTGTGACTACTCTAGGCAACGCCACCTACGGCCTCCGTCTTGCCAAAGTAAACAGTCCCTGAATTCAGTGGTGAATATCTTCTGTTGATATTTATTCCATTTCACTCAAGAGCTTGAATTCTATAGCTATGTCTTAATAGACATCTCTCTTCTCATGGAGAGTCAACCTTACTCCATTTATCGAGCATCACCTCAGACATTGTGTAGAGAATGTCAGAAACAAGAGAAGGGCAAAAGCATCATCTGGAAGTGGGGATGGGGGAGAGGGTAGAGAAGTTAGAGATGAAACAAAGCATTGAAATGCTACCCTCAGTTTAAGTGATTGATGTATATATGCTGCTCTCAGGCTACAGTTTCTATGAATCACAGATGCAGTGATGGGTAGTAGGTGGTGGTTTTGACTTTCACTTTTTGTTTTCTCAGGAGCCATGGGGAATGGTGAGCCTGAACCCCTCTTCCAAGCTGGAGCCTGTGGAGGCAGCTCAGCTTGCTGACCCCACCATCCCCCTCCTACCAACCTTCCCCCTGACATCAGGGTACCAGTAAAGGTAGACCTCATTTCCCAGGGAGCCAGCGAAACAGCACTCTGACTGGGGGCAAGATAACAGTGTTGTCTGCCTGCTGTGATGGCCAGAGGATGCTGTGTTGGCAGGAGGGGAGATCTCAGTGTGATAAGGAAAAAAATCAGCTTGTGTCACTTGTGACAGCCTCAAGGACACAGCCAGGACATAAAAACACATCTGCTCCTACCCAGAAGGCCCCCATCTTCTTCATGGCTCTCTCTATCTGTAGGAACCCAAGCTATGTCTTATTCACAGCAGCAACATGTGGATAACAGAAAGAGTGTATAAGTCAAGATGATAAGAGAGTTTTATTTGCTTTTCCAGAAAGCATACCAGGGAAATGAGCTACCAGAAAAACTCTTGCTTATATGTGATGGATGCAAAAAAAATCTCGAAGGCTGTGATTGAGAAATGGTTGTCCTTCCCCCGGGACTGGAAGATTGTGAGACTCAGCAGATGTTCATGGAAGCTTCCCTGTGTCTCTGAAAGCCTGCTCCTGCTCTTTGTAACAAACTATGTGTAGCCAAGAGTGACTGGATCAAAGAGCATGTCAGAATCAGAAGCAATGGATTCATCATACCAACAGCTGGCGAGGTCCATGCGGGTTAGCAAGAATGCTGTAGGCCAGGCCCCAGTCCAAAGAGCCAGGCACCCAAAGGAACGCGCTCTGTATTTCTCCTCCGACTTCCCAGAGCTCTGAGCAAGGCAGTCTATCATTCCCCTGAGTGTTACAGTCACTAGCTTGACCGAAGACTGTAAAAATGAAAAGCTAAGTGGGAAAGCCCTGTACAGTCATTGATTTTTTTCACCAGAAGCCATGACCCAGGTCATCAAAACTGTTTTTCAAATCACAGAGCCATAGATCTGGTAGAAACCTGGAGTAAAGGGTTATCCTGCCGAGAAGGCACACCAGCCCTCCAGCCTGATCTGTATTCCCATCTCTTAAGTGATTCTATGCCAACCCTCATGGTGTATTCTAAGACTTAATGGCTTCTCAATCAAAAGGCACTGTATCTTGTCTAATTTAAGTCTCCCTTACCACACACATTCAGATCGTCATGCCCATGCAAAAGGACTGCTTCTTTTTCTTCATAATGCATTTTATGAAATTCCCTTGTGGTCCAGTGGTTAGGACTCCATGCTTTCACTGCCAAGAGCACAGGTTCAATCCCTGATCAGGGCACTAAGATCCCACTAGCCTCAAGGTGTGGCCAAATATTGAAGAAGAAAAAAAGCACTTTATCTATTACAAGACTTTCATTTTTCATTTATGATTTGCACCTCCCAGTTATTAAAATGATTAAGGTGCCTGCAGAGAACTATTAACCATGCTTTCTCTCCTCTGGCCAATAAAGATCTTTTCCTTTCCAATAATTCCTCAGTGGTCTTATAGACACATCTGTTCTGAGCTGCCCCTCCAATCCAGGAGCTCCACTCCTGCCTGGCTTCACACTACCTGTCCAAACCCATCTCCTTACTACCTCTGCCCACACAGCTCTGGTGAGCTCATTTGTGTTGGTCCCTGAGCAGGACCCCTTCAGTCCTCCGACCACTCATGTTGCCCCTCCCATCTTAAGGTGCTCATTTGCCCATCCACTGCTCCATGAAACCTTCCATCTCAGCCCTTACTACTCTCTCTCTGCTTTGAATGCCTGAAGAATTTAGTCTGCACTCCACAGCTGAACACTTCCTAACACCATCACCATTCACCACTGTTTCACATCTTTTCTGTTCCCCCTGCAATTTCATTTTTTAAATAAACATCTTATCATACTTTAGCACAGTTTTTGGTTTGCAAGAGAATTGTAAAAATATTACAGAGGTTTCCTATACTCACTCCCCTGACCCAGTTCCAGCACCTACTTGCTACCATCCCACACTATGAGACTCCATTAGTTAAAATTAAGAAACCAACGCTGGCACGTTCTGTTAACTGAACTCCAAATGTTATTCTGATTTCACCAGGTTTTCCTTCAAGTTATTTTCCTGTTCCAGGAACCAATCAGGAATACTACTTTGCATTTAGTTGTCATGTTTCCTTAGTATGTTCTTGTCTTCCACTGAAAATTTCTGTTTTTCCTTGTTTGTTTGTTTGTTTGCTTGTTTTTTACCAACACCTTGACCTTGATAGTTTTTGAGGCATATGAGTTAAGGATGCTGTAGCATGTCCCCCTATCTGGGTTGGGCTGTTGCTTTCCTTAAGAGAAAACTGTGGTTATAGGATTTTGGAAAGAATACCACAGAGGTGAAGTACCTTTCTCATCATATCTTATTGGGGGTACACTTCAGTTATAGGACATCACTGGTAAAGTTAACTTTATTCATCTGGTTAAGGTAGTATTTGCCAGTTTTCACCACTATAAATTTTATATTTTTCTCCTTCTAAATTGGAAAAGGAGTATGTCAAGTCTGTATATTGTCATCCTGCTTATTTAACTTATATGCAGAGTACATCATGAGAAACGCTGGGCTGGATGAAGCACAAGCTGGAATCAAGATTGCTGGGGAAAATATCAGTAACCTCGGATATACAGATGATACCACCTTTATGGCAGAAAGCAAAGAGGAACTAAAGAGCCCTCTTAATGAAAGTGAAAGAGGAGAGTGAAAAACCTGGTTTAAAACTCAGCATTAAAAAAACTAAGATCATGGCATCTGGGTCCCATCATTTCATGGCAAATAGATGGGGAAACAATGGAAACAGTGAGAGACTTTATTTTGGGGGGCTCCAAAATCACTGCAGATGGTAACTGCAGCCATGAAATTAAAAGACATTTGCTCCTTGGAAGAAAAGTTATGACCAACCTAGACAGCATATTGAAAAGCAGAGACATTACTTTGCCAACAAAGGTTCATCTAGGCAAAGCTAGGTTTTTTCGAGTAGTCATGTATGAATGTGAGTTAGACCATAAAGAAAGCTGAGCACTATAGAACTGATGCTTTTGAACTGTGGTGTTGGAGAAGTCCCTTGGACTGCAAGGAGATCCAACCAGTCCATCCTAAAGGAAATCAATCCTGAATATTCATTGGAAGGACTGATAGTGAAACTGAAGCTCCAATACTTTGGCCACCTGATGTGAAGAACTGACTCATTGGAAAAGACCCTGATGCTAAGAAAGATTGAAGGCAGGAGGAGAAGGGGACAACAGAGGATGAGATAGTTGGATGGTATCACTGACTCGATGCACACGAGTTTGAGCAAGCTCCAAGTATTGTTGATGGACAGGGAGGCCTGGCGTGCTGCAGTCCATGGGGTTGCAAACAGTTGGACACAACTGAGCAACTGAACTGAACTGAAACTTCAATCTTTGGATACATGTCTAGCTCACATTCAAAGTACCCCTCACACTCCTTTTTAACCACCTAATTGTTTTGGCTGCATATTGGGGGAACTTTCTAAATTCTCCATGTCTCTTCCCAAAGTTCATCTCTAAAAGGCAGGGAATCCTTTTATACAGATTCAGTCAAGAGGATAAACATCTTTAAAACGTCTGCACATTATCCACTGGTCCATTGTGTTGATTCTTGTCACATTGTCCTACCCCATAACTCTTTTGCAGTAATTAGAAATTCACACAGTAAATAATTTCTAATCTGTCTCTTTCAAAGTGTTTTTAAATATATATACAAAGGAAACCATCTTAGGTAGATCCCTTAAGAAACAATTTCAGGAAAAAAGCAGGAGTGCAAGGCTGTGAAATGGAAGGTTTATCAATATTTTCAGCAACCTCGAAGCAAATGGAAAAATAAAAATAGAATTAGAGTTCAGAGTGAGTGGGTTGAAGCAGAAGCACATACTCACTGCAATGTCAGTGTAGGTGGCTGAATGGCTTCAGGGAAAGAAATGTGTGTGGAGGTGTTTCCAGACGTGTTTCTCCTCTGCAGTTATGTTTTTATTGATTGGACCCACTTTGAGTAGAAGGTTGTGACTGAATGACCAGTAAGGTCAACTAAATCTTTAATAATTTTGTGACTTTACAGCATTCAAAGTAACTGGAAAATCACCAGATTTTTTGCTTTTGTTAATATGGTTTCAACCTAGCTGAAGTCAGTGCTTCCTGGTGTTTGTGTGGCAGAAATCAAATGCCATGAGACCACCTTCATCCTAAAGGTTCTGGGATCAACTTATTTTGAACACCTTTTAACTAGTGATGGGGAAATTTTTCCTAGAAAGGGACAGCCAGCAAATATTTTAGGCTTCGTGGACTACGTATGATCTCTGTTACATATTCCCCTTCTTCCCCCTCCTGCCTCCCTCTTCCTTCTCTTCCTCTCCCTGCCTGGTTGCATCTTCTTCTCAACCTTTTTATAATGTGACAAATACTGCTTGCAGGTTGTATAAAAAAAGAGACCACGTGCCAGTTGGCCCATGGACTGGTGGGTAGTTTACCTAACAGTGCTATAGAATCTCCCTGAATGTTCCAAATGCATACTAATGCATTCAGTTCAGTTCACTTCACTTCACTTCAGTCGCTCAGTCGTGTCTGACTCTTTGTGACCCCACAGCACGCCAGGCCTCCCTGTCCATCACCAACTCCCAGAATTTACTCAAACTCATGTCCATCAAGTTGGTGATGCCATCCAGCCATCTCATCCTCTGTCGTCCCCTTCTCCTCCCGCCCCCAATCCCTCCCAGCATCAGAGTCTTTTCCAGTGAGTCAACTCTTTACATAAGGTGGCCAAAGTACTGGAGTTTCAGCTTCAGCATTAGTCCGGCCAATGAACACTCAGGACTGATCTCCTTTAGGATGGACTGGTTGGATCTCCTTGCAGTCCAAGGGACTCTCAAGAGTCTTCTCCAACACCACTTCAAAAGCATCGATTCTTCAGTGCTCACTTTTCTGTATAGTCCAACTTTCACATCCATACATGACCATGGCCTTGACTAGAAAACCATAGCCTTGACTAGACAGGCCTTTGTTGTCAAAGTAATGTCTCTGCTTTTGAATAAGCTATCTAGGTTGGTCATAACTTTCTTTCCAAGGAGTAAGCATCTTTTAATTTCATGGCTACAATCACCATCTGCAGTGATTTTGGAGCCCCCCAAAATAAAGTGTGACACTGTTTCCACTGTTTCCCCATCCATTTCCCATGAAGTGATGGGACCAGATGCCATGATCTTCGTTTTCTGAATGTTGAGCTTTAAGCCAACTTTTTCACTCTCCTCTTTCACTTTCATCAAGAGGCTTTTTAGCTCTTCTTCACTTTCTGCCATAAGGGTGGTGTCATCTGCATATCTGAGGTTATTGATATTTCTCTCTGCAATCATTAAAGACTCGGAAAAGATATGTAGGATAAAGGTGTATTTGCCATTGTTAAACAGATTTATCTCAAATTTATTTAACCATGGGGTTCTTTTTTTTTTCTGCTGCCCACTTAACATCTCAATTGTTCATCTTCTATGGAAAATACTGTGGGAAATTCTGGCCTTAATTAAAGACTCGGAAAAGATATGTAGATAAAGGTGTATTTGCCATTGTTAAACAGATTTATCTCAAATTTATTTAACCATGGGGTTCTTTTTTTTTTCTGCTGCCCACTTAACATCTCAATTGTTCATCTTCTATGGAAAATACTGTGGGAAATTCTGGCCTTTTTCACATAATGAGAATAATGAAGTTTATTCCTACCTCACTCACTCTGTGTACAAAGAAACATTCCAGATTACTTAAAAATATAAATGAAAAAGTGTCAGATCCTACCTCTGTCATGTTGGAAGTACAAGTAGTTTCCCAGGAGAGACTTTAAATGCACTAAACACAAGACAAAAATTATGTATCTGACTACATCAAAATTAAGGAATTCTTTTCAACAAACAGCACAATAGAAAAACCTAATAATTGAGTGTAAGGTTGGGAGAAAATATTTGCAAGTCAAAAAATCATATATGATTAGTATTTCAAGGAACTCTCTTAAGTTAGTAAGAAAAAACTTGGAAGCCCAATTTTAAAAATGGGCAAACCACATGCACGAACAATGTATAGAAGGGAAAATCAGAATGGTTAACTTGCATATAAATAAGATATTCAACCTCATTAATAATGAGAGGAATGCAAAATGAAAGAATGAAATGCTTCTTTATATTAAACATAAGTTGGCAAAAAATTTTAAATAGGATAATAGTCAATGTTGGCAAGGACATGTGTAAACTTTTTTTTCCCCCACACACTGTCAGAGCCATGAGACAACTGAAAGCATTCTGGAGGGAAAATGCCAGTTAATTAGCATTCAGAGTCATTTTCCTAAGCAAGCACTGATGTTTATCCGTATCTTAATCAGGACAAAATAACTGCAGTAATGACGTCAAAATGTTGGTGGCTCAACATGATAGATGTTTTTACTGCTCATGGTGGCTCAGCTGGTAAAGAATCTGCCTGCAGTGTGGGAGACCGGGATTTGATACCTGGGTTGGGACGACTGCCTGGAGAAGGGAATGGCTACCCACTCCAGTATTCTGGCCTAGAGAATTCCATGGACTGTATAGACCAAGGGGTCATAAAGAGCCAGACACGACTCAGTGATTTCACTTTCACACTCCAGTGAGTGTCAGCAGGGAGCTCTGCTCCACACAATCACTCAGGGGCCCAGGCTCCTTTGAGTCAAACTTTCTGCCATCTTAGAAGAGCTCTGAGGTTCACCACTGGATCTTAAAGCTCAACATTCAGAAAACTAAGATCATGGCATCCAGTTCCATCACTTCATGGGAAATAGATGGGGAAACAGTGGAAACAGTGTCAGGCTTTATTTTGAGGGGCTCCAAAATCACTGCAGATGGTGATTGCAGCCAGGAAATTAAAAGATGCTTGCTCCTTGGAAGAAAAGTTATGACCAACCTAGACAGCATATTAAAAAGCAGAGACATTACTTTGTCAACAAAGGTCTGTCTAGTCAAGGCTATAGTTTTTCCAGTAGTCATGTATGGATGTGAGAGTTGGACTATAAAGAAGGCTGAGTACTGAAAAATTGATGTTTTTGAACTGTGATGCTGGAGAAGACTCTTGAGAGTCCCTTGGACTGCAGGGAGATCCAACCAGTCCATCCTAAAGGAGATCAGTCCTGGGTGTTCATTGGCAGGACTGATGTTGAAGCTGAAACTCCAATACTTTGGCCACCTGATGCAAATAACTGACTCATTGGAAAGGACCTTGATGCTGGGAGGGATTGGGGGCAAGAGGAGAAGGGGACAACAGAGAATGAGATGGTTGGATGGCATCACCAACTAGATGGACATGGGTTTGGGTGAACTCTGGGAGTTGGTGATGGACAAGGAGGCCTGGCTTGCTGTGGTTCATGGGGTTGCAAAGGGTCAGACACGACTGAGCAACTGAACTGAACTGAAAGAAAAGATT
>SJYC01123589.1:0-20898 GCA_006408675.1 Madoqua kirkii | reverse complement strand
AGGACAAAATAACTGCAGTAATGACGTCAAAATGTTGGTGGCTCAACATGATAGATGTTTTTACTGCTCATGGTGGCTCAGCTGGTAAAGAATCTGCCTGCAGTGTGGGAGACCGGGATTTGATACCTGGGTTGGGACGACTGCCTGGAGAAGGGAATGGCTACCCACTCCAGTATTCTGGCCTAGAGAATTCCATGGACTGTATAGACCAAGGGGTCATAAAGAGCCAGACACGACTCAGTGATTTCACTTTCACACTCCAGTGAGTGTCAGCAGGGAGCTCTGCTCCACACAATCACTCAGGGGCCCAGGCTCCTTTGAGTCAAACTTTCTGCCATCTTAGAAGAGCTCTGAGGTTCACCACTGGATCTTAAAGCTCAACATTCAGAAAACTAAGATCATGGCATCCAGTTCCATCACTTCATGGGAAATAGATGGGGAAACAGTGGAAACAGTGTCAGGCTTTATTTTGAGGGGCTCCAAAATCACTGCAGATGGTGATTGCAGCCAGGAAATTAAAAGATGCTTGCTCCTTGGAAGAAAAGTTATGACCAACCTAGACAGCATATTAAAAAGCAGAGACATTACTTTGTCAACAAAGGTCTGTCTAGTCAAGGCTATAGTTTTTCCAGTAGTCATGTATGGATGTGAGAGTTGGACTATAAAGAAGGCTGAGTACTGAAAAATTGATGTTTTTGAACCGTGGTGCTGGAGAAGACTCTTGAGAGTCCCTTGGACTGCAGGGAGATCCAACCAGTCCATCCTAAAGGAGATCAGTCCTGGGTGTTCATTGGCAGGACTGATGCTGAAGCTGAAACTCCAATACTTTGGCCACCTGATGCAAATAACTGACTCATTGGAAAGGACCTTGATGCTGGGAGGGATTGGGGGCAAGAGGAGAAGGGGACAACAGAGAATGAGATGGTTGGATGGCATCACCAACTAGATGGACATGGGTTTGGGTGAACTCTGGGAGTTGGTGATGGACAAGGAGGCCTGGCTTGCTGTGGTTCATGGGGTTGCAAAGGGTCAGACACGACTGAGCAACTGAACTGAACTGAAAGAAAAGATTGCACAGGAAGAGCACCCCAACTTTTAACTGCCTGGTCTGTGGGTGACACCTCTACTTCCTCAAAGGCCACTAGTCATACTGCCCCACCCAGAGGCAAAAAGTCTACGAAATGTAGCCAAGGAAGAAGAGAATGAGGATTTTAGTGAAAAATTACCCTGTTTTTGCTACAGCTAACAAGAGGTTAGAGGAAATTTTTAGATTTGATAAGAATTGTCTAAAATACAGATTTTCTTTACCATTTGCAAATTATTTTTAAGACTGTCAATTAGTTATGGGCTATAATTTTTAAAATTTTAAACCATGATTTATGGTTTGCCCAAAGAATCCCTTCTCCCAAGTACATGAAGTGATAACTTTTGTTTTTTTTCTTCAACAAAATTGACTTTTTTTTGCTGAAACTGACTTTTCATTTATTCTATTTTAAAAATATTTGTTTATTTATTTGACTGTACTGGATCTTAGTTGTGGCATGTGGGATCTAGTTCCCTGGTCAGGGATCAAACCTGGGCCCCCTGCATTGGGAGCATGGAGTCTTGGCCACTGGGCACCAGAGAAGTGCTGAAAGTGATCATTTCAGGGAGTTTAGACTATATTCTGAGCAGTAGGGAAAACTATAGGTTATGTTATTTTGATGTTGTTGTTGAGTTGCTAAGTCATGTCCCAGCTCTTTGCGACCCCATTGACTGCAGCACACCAGGCCTCCCTGTCCATCATCCAGCTCCTGGAGTTTGCTCAAACACACGTCCATTGAGTTGGTGATGCCATCCAACCATCTCATCCTCTGCCGCTCCCTTGTTCTCCTGCTCTTAGTCTTTCCCGGCATCAGAGTCTTCCAGATATAAACAAAAGTTGACAGTATGATGTACCCTCATGAGCCCATCACCCAGGTCCAACAGTTATTAACTCATGGCCTATCTTTTTTCTTGTTCTATCTGCACTCCTGCTCTCTGCCCGCCTTCCCTGGTGGCTCAGTGGTAAAACAATCTGCCTGCCAATGTGGGAGATACAGATTTGACTTTGGATTGGGAAGATCCCCTGGAGGAGGAAATGGCAAACCACTCCAGTATTCTTGCCTGGGAAATTTCATGGACAGAGGTTCCTGGCTGGCTATAGTCTGTGAGGTCTCAAGAGCTGGACATGACTGAGCAAGTAAACAATCTCCTGAATTATTTATGTCTCATATGTAAACACAAGCTCCCTGTGAAAAAGCAGTTCATATGGGGGTGCCTTATCATAAATGTGAGGGTGTCTTGAGTGTGGAAATAATGTGGATCAATTTTCCCAGATGAAGATGAAGCTAATGCCCCTAAGACTTCATCATTCATTCTATATTTGTGTGTGTGTGTGTGTGTGTTCAGTCATGTCCAGCTCTTGCAACCCCATGGACTGTAGCCCACCACGTTTCTCTGTCCATGGGATTCTCCAGGCAAGAATACTAGAGTGGGTAGCCATTTCCTCCTCCAGGAGATCTTCCCAACTCAGAGATTAAAGTCGCATCTCCTGTGTCTCCTGCATTGCAGATGGATTCTCTACCCTCTAAGTCACCCTCTATATTTGTATGTTTTGTATCAATTTCAAGTGAGATCCCCAAATATTACCTGCCTAAGATAGGTTTCTAAAGTCAGAGTAAATTTCCTATTGCAAAATAATCAAGGCAAAAAAGAAGACAAATGCACACATGTGGAACTCAGCAAAATCAGCTGAACATACTCGGAAAAACATAAACACAAAACGACGATGAGCAGGCTATGAATTGTCCTGAGTTACACAATCGAGTGATAAGACAGATACCTGGAAAATGTGAGCTGGCGGGGCTGCCTGAGATTGATTAGCTCTCTGCCCTAATGCTCAGGTAATAGGATGCCTTTCAGCTCCATTTTGCCTATTTCAGTCTAAATTTGTTTTCCCTGCTGCCTTAAAAATTAGACGAGATCCTGTCACTTTCACCCTACAGTCATACGGAAGCTCACTTTCCTTGCATTACTCCAAAATACACAAATGCAACCCTTTTTCCTTTGCAACATAAAAAGCTGTTCATGTTCATCTAATGTCATCAACACAAAACCGCATGAAGTACTTCCTGAGAGATTGATTCCAAAGCAAAGCAAAATGTCATGAATCGGACAGGAGGATGAGGAAAAAAGACAACAATCTAATAGATGCAAAGCAGGAAATCATAAAGAAGCTGTAAACTTGGAGAGACAGATGCGAAACTGAATCGATCTCTGTGCTACAGCCTTCATAGCAAAACTGAAAAGCAAACAGTCACGCCAGACCCACAGAGTAGAAGCATGATGAGGTATGCCCAGAAAGGAGAGAGTTTGAGAAACAAGTTTGTTTTGGGGGTGGCTAGAAAACCAACCAAACAGATCAATTCAGAACAGAATGGCAGGACTTGACACAGAGGTGACAATGGTAAGGATGAATTGAAGTCCTCGCTTGGGAGTAGATACGTGATTTGCAGCATATCAGAAATCTCCAACATGAAAAGTTATGTGTTGGGCAGGCTTCTCAAAATCTCCATCTGCGTAATCCTAGTTAAATTGCTTTCTGCTGGAGAGAACTCCGAGCTAATCCAGCCCTGAGCTTTCCCATACAGGTTTGTGAGCTGCCAGTGTGAGTATTCTGATACTGGAGTGGTGCACAGAAAATAATATTTATAATTATCAAGTTTAAAATTAAACTGCTGATGTGCGTGCATGCATGCTTAATTGTGTCCGACTCTTTGCTACCCCATGGACTGTAGCCCCCTAGTCTCCTCCCTCCATGGGATTCTCCAGGCAAGAATACTGGAGTGGGTTGCCATTTCCTTCTCCAAGGGATCTTCCCGACACAGGGATTGAACTCACGTCTCCTACATCTCCTGCATTGGCCAGCAGATTCTTTACCACTGAACCACTTGATTAATAAATTTAAAATGTTGTTTACATTATGGCCTGAGATTTCACTTAAAAATCTTATTAGGCTATTTATAAATCTGGTAAACTGTGTAAAATAAAAACAAGAAGGCCTTTGATGGGTCACTCAAAGGCCACTTGATCCACTCACACTGAACATTCTAAAAATAAATCCCATTTACAAACTTAGTCAGATCCCTCTAAACATTTTACTTATTTATTTGGCCATGACTTTCCATTTATGGGATCTTAGTTCCTGACAAGGGATCGAACCCATGCCCCCTGAAATGAAAATACTGAGACTTAACCACTGGACAGCCAGGAAATTCCCCCTTTTAAAATTTTAAACTTCATTAATTATAGAAGAAATTAAAGAAATTAAATTAAAAGTATTGTATTTGATTGCTTTTTAAGCCCTTCAAATATCTAAAGGGGAGACTTACAACGAGAAGAAGTATTAGAAACTTTTGTCCATCTAGTGAATTAAAATTTAAGTCCTTTTAAACAGTATAATACCACTTACAGGTGGGGTCCATTTTTCTTATGCTGTTTGCTTAAAAGGCACGCCTAAAACCAATTATACACTTTAAATCAAGTGCATAAGACTAAGCTGTCAGTTTCTCTAATATACTAAATTCTCTAAGGTATCACATGCACTTTTATTGTCAAGCATCGATGAAATACTCCCATTCTTAGTACACATGTGTTCATATATGGGTTTGTCATCTCTGCTTTCAGTTCTTCTTATCTTATAGTTTCCTATAGAGAGCTGAGGCAATTGCCTTGCCAGTGACCACAACAGGATCATCATCTCAGGCAGCCTGAGATTGCTTATTGATCATAGATCTGAAGTCAGTAGGCAGGAATGGAGGGGATGAATAAATCTAAGGGGATTCTTTCTGAGTCACTGAAAGACATCCTGAGCCTTTTGGGGATAGACTCTTTGACAATAAAAGACATCAAATCCTATATCCTGCAGATGAGACGAGTCAATCCAGGTTTAAAGTTATACTTTATGTCATTCCCTTATGTGATGATCTCAAGTTTTCAAACCCATACCCAGGCTAAGCTATTTTCTTATGTACCTCACTGAATGGTAGATTCTCTTCTGATTATTCGTAGACCACACCACTTCCTGGCAGATCCAATTAGATTCTGCACTCCTCTCACATCTTCTTCATGCTGTGTGGTTGCAACTTTACAGCTGGTTTGAGACAAGAGGAAATGAAGCAAAGGAGGTGGCCTTGCAGGTGCTTTCATTCTGTCCTTGATGTTAAACTGGTGACTCAGCCAAGGAGGGACCACTGAGACTTCCTTCTCCTCTGAGATGTCAGTTCCACAGCAGTACAGCACGTGTGCCAAGTGCAATGTGTCCTGTTTCACTGTGATGAGCAAGATCTCAGGACTCAAGCTGTAAAACGAATGACTATTCCCAGTCCCAAGGAAGACCCATAGTTTGACTCAGCTCCAAGTATTCACATGTGGTAGGCTGAGTAATGGCCCCCAGAGATGTTCATGTCCTAATCCTGGCCACTTCGAATATGTGACCTTATATGGCAACAAGGACTCTGAAGATATGACTATGTTCAGCGTCTTGAGATGGATGGATGATCCTAAATTTTCCAGATAGGCTCAACGGAATTACAAAAAAGTTCTTATTAGAGGCATGCAGAAGGTGAGTGCCAAAGAAGGAGGTATGATGATGCAAGGAAGAGGTTGGAGTGATTTGAGGAAGGGGCCACAAGCCAAGGAATACAGGCAGCCTCTAGAAGCCGGAAAGAGCAATGAAATAGATCTTCCTCCGAAGCCTCTAGAATAGAGGCTGGTGACACTCTGATTTTAGCCCAGTGAAGCTGATTTTAGACTCCTGACTCCCAGAATGTGAAAGAAAAAATGTGTAATGTTTTCAGCCAATCTATTTGTGATCATTTGTTAGGAAATTAATAGGAGCAGTCTTTTCCGACAGCTCTAATTTCAGTCATGTTATATGACTCCTCTCCAGATCTTGTCTTTGAATATTAAGAGGGCTCTTTAGCTAAACAACCACATTTCTACTCAGTGGGGTCATTGTTTATTGGCTCTCATCTGCCTTTCCCTGCAGGCTGAAATTTCCAGATTCCCACCACCTGGTTACCAGCAGGATTCAGCAGGCATTAGAAGACCAGAAGGCAGGATGGGAGGAGAAGCCACTGCATTTTCTACCTTCTCTCCAGACCATGGAATTGGCACCTGTGGGAGTTACTACATCTCTGGCTACCTCTACGGCAGTTCCTGCTCCCACCTGCCAGGAGGTCTCTCCAAATTCTTGCCTTTACAGCGCAGGAATCTTCCCGACTCATGTCCCACCCACCCACCACCACAGCTCTACCACCTCCTTCTTTCGTCCTTCCAGATAAGGGTGGGAGGCAGTTGCTGCTTCCCATTTGCTTATCGCTGCATTCCCTCGCCGTCGGCTGTTCGCTTTTTTTTTTTTTTTGGCCACACCTCTCAGCTTGTGGGATCTTAGTTCCCCAATGAGGGGTTGAACCCAAGTCTTTGGCAGTGAAAACACCGAGTCCTAATCATTGAGCCTTGGGGGAAGTCCTTTTTTTAATTTTAGGTTGATTTTTTTTCTTTTTGGAAGAGGTTCACTTTTTGAATTATTCTGAACATGATGTATCATTTTCCATATTGATTCCACTATGAAAAACTTGTCTTTTCTGTCTTGCTGCCACCGTAATGTTGTATCCCTTTGTGTCCTTGATGACTCAGTGTGGGGAGGTAAGGTGGCTTTATTCTGACTCTGAAGTCTACCTGGAAAGTTTCCCATCTCTCATTTCTCTCATCTTCGTGCAAACCGGACCCAAAAGCACCCTCTGACTCTGGCCCCGAATTTCCCCAGCCCTGCCATTTCCTCCTGAGCGTACACTCTTGAGTCGTTTTTTAATGTGTTACCATCTCAACAAACTTCTTAGTAATTTACCATTTGCATATTAGTCAGCAACTCATAAAGAAGACTGAGCACCAAAGAATTCATGCTTTCGAGTTATGGAGTTGGAGAAGACTCTTGAGAGTCCCTTGGACGACAAGATCAAACCAGCCCATCCTAAAGGAAACCAACCCTGAATACTCATGGGAAGGACTGATGCTAAAGCTGAACCTCCAATACTTTGGTCACCTGATATAAAGAGCCCACTCATTGGGAAAGACTCTGATGCTGGGAAAGACTCAAGGCAGGAGGAGAAGGGGGCAACAGAGGATGAGATGGTTAGACAGCATCACGATTCAATGGACATGCTGCTGCTGCTGCTGCTGCTGCTAAGTCGCTTCAGTCGTGTCCAACTCTGTGCGACCCCATAGATGATAGCCCACCAGGCTCCCCCATCCCTGGGATTCTCCAGGCAAGAACACTGGAGTGGGTTGCCATTTCCTTTTCCAATTCGTGAAAGTGAAGTCGCTCAGTCACGTCCGACTCTTCCCGACCCCATGGACTATAGCCTACCAGGCTCCTCCATCCATGGGATTTTCCAGGCAAGAGTACTGGAGTGGGGTGCCATTGCCTTCTCCCAATGAACATGAGTTTGAGCAAACTCCAGGAGATGGTGAAGGACAGGGAAGCATGGCGTGCTGCAGTCCATGGAGTCGAAAAGAGTCAGACATGACTTAGCAACTGAACAACAACTCTGGCAATCTTAAGCCAAAATCATTTCTTGGAAGGCTGTGAGGGTTGAGAATTGACAAGGGGCAGTAGGCATTAAACCATTAAAATCGGCAGGAACCGAGGGTTTCCAGAAGACCAGGTAAAAGAAGAGCCACAGCCACCCAGTGTGATGGGTCACTGCTTCAGGTCCCTGTGGCTTCTTTCTTGTGTCCTTTCAACACTTGTTATGATTCCAGTTCCTGAGACAGTGAGTCTGATTGGTTGAGCCCAGATCATGTGCCATCTGACCCCGAGGGAGAGGGAGGGGTAGGCTCCTTTCAGGTTCCTTAGAGCGGTTGTCCCCAGCCTTTTTGACACTGAGGACTACCTTCATGGAAGACAATTTTTCCACGGACTGGGGCAAGGGGTAGGGAGTGGCTTTGGAGGATTCAAGCGCATTATGCTTATTGTGCACTTTATGTCTATTACTATTACATCAGCTCCACTACAGAGCATCAGGCATTAGATGCCAGACGTCGGGGACCCCTGCAGCTTAGAGGAAGGCATGTCTTCTCTATGCCATGAGGACAATATCCATGGGGAAAGGCATTTCTTTCCAGTGAAATCAGGATGCTACAGAAGGGCATTGATGTTGGACAGCCAAAATCAATAAATGGCCATTTCCTACCCATTATCTTATGTTTCAAAATCCATGACTGATCCAGAAGGATAGAGGCTCTGCATGTTTGAGATATATGGGAAAACTCTGCTCAATTTTGCTATGAACCTAAAACTACAAAATGAAGTGAAGTGAAGTCACTCAATCGTATCCCACTCTTTGCGACCCCATGGACTGTTGCCTACCAGGCTCCTCTGTCCATGGGATTTTCCAGGCAACAGTACTGGAGTGGATTGCCATTTCCTTCTCCAGAAAACTACAAAATAGAATCTATTAAAAATATTCTCAAATCCATGACTGATCCTTTTGATATTAAAATTCTCACAACTCCACATTTCCATGGTACCTCATAAATTCCCACTTCTCTTTGTTCACTTCTTCATCCACATCTTTTGAAAGGGAATTAATCTGGGGCTGAATCATCAGTGATTTGGGGTTTTTAAAAACTATTTGAGAATTTAATTTCATGATCTCCAAAGCACAGAACGAAGGTGAAGTGTAAAGAAGTAGTTTATTACCATCCCTGGAAATCAGGTCCAAATGAGACTAGACTAGGTTTCCAGTAGACATCTGGAATAAATAAGTGTGTGTGTGTGTGTGTGTGTGTGTGTGTGTTTTCTTATGCAACTGGTTTAACAATCAGCAAAACAGCATGTTCTCCACAAAAAATACTGTTAAGATGCACAGTATTTCTCCAGTAAGACACACATGCTGTTCAACAGGCATCAGATATTTACAAAGTGAGTCCTTGCTTCACTATAGTTCCCCTGGCCATCAGAGAGGGCTTCAGACTCAGCCTTCATTCCAGGCTATTCTGTACCAGCCATACCTCCTTCCCAGGAAAGTGGAGGTTTGTCTACACAGTGCCTGCTCTGGCCAACAAAATTGTGTTGTCGCATATGGCACACATCAGTGCCTCGGTACTCAGATCAAAGTTAACCTTTGGTAAACAAGCCTTCTGCCTTAAAGTCCCCTTGAATCACTTTGTTGTTACACAACCACTCAGTAAGGACATGCAGGCCACGCTAAGAGTGGTGAAAACAGGGCATGCCTCTAAACCAGCAGCAGCCTATAGAAGGGGAATGAGACAACTGTTCCCTTTGTGTTGGGTCACAGGCCTGCAGATGGGGACCCTCTCCAGGGCCCTGCTGGAGAACGGCTTCTCTCTCTCTCTCCCAGTGAAACTTATAGCAACTTTCACTGGCTGCCTGCAATGTATTATGTAACGCTCACTCCATACTACTCACCATGTGTCCCCAGGTCACACTACACTTACCTAGAACAGAAACTCTTAACAGAAAGGTACAAAGTGGCTGAAGGGAGAGGGAGCGGTTGGTAACTTTCCTTCCATCACTCTGAGCTCCATCACTAACTTGTGTTATTTTTGGAAGCGATTTCACCGCTTGTTTGTTGGTCTCTAATTACTTCTTTTATGCTAGCATATTGCATAAAGAAGATGAAGAAGATCAGCCTCTTACATCTTATTTGTATACCATATTTGTCTTCCTTGGAATCACAGCACAGAATTCACATACCACATACTATTATAAAACAGAGCAACAAACAATACTCTCTGCCTCATACAAGCTTAATAAATACTTGCTGATGAACAGCCAAACTCCATCCATAAAAAGGAAAGAAAATGTCAGTTATGCAATGATTCCTCTTTATAACCAATACACGGGCATTCACTCATTCACTCATTACATTTGTTGAGTGCCTCCCACGGCTAAGCACCAAGCCAGGCACAGAGGAAATTAAAATAAGCAAAACAAGCCATTGTCTTTGCCTTCATGGAGCAACAGATACTGACCAAATAATTACACAGATATACAAACTACAGGGCTCTCCAGGTGTTACTAGTGGTAGAAAACCCACCTGCCAATGCAGGAGACACAAGAGACATGGGTTCAATCCCGGGGTCAGGAAAATTCCCTGGACGAGGACACGGCAACCCACTCCAGTATTCTTGCCTGGAGACTCCCCCATGGACAGAGGATGGGGTCGCATAGAGTCAGATACAACTGAAGTGACTTAGCACGCACACATGCAAACGGCAATGGTGACCAATGTTAGGAAAAGATACAAGATGCTGTAAAAACCTACACTGGGATTTGAGCAGTTAGACAAGCTCAGGGACATCTTCTCTAAAGAAATGGTCCTTGAGTTAAGATCAGAAAGATGTGTGCAAGTGATGTAGCTGAGAAAAGCAGGAAAAAGTATCCCTGACTAAAAGAAGAGCCCTGGGGTGGGGGAGAGTGGCAGGTACACAGAACTGGGAAGTCACTGGCTCTGGAGAGAGGGAGGGAGGGGAAGCAGGGCAGGACAGGACCTGAGAACCCAGCCAAGGACCACAGTTGAGGAGTTCGCCTTATAGCCAACAGGGCAGCCCTTTCACTTTCACTTTCTTAAGAGTCACGATAAATCATTGAAAGGTTTCTTAGGCCCTGGCACAAGCGCTGGGCTTGTGGATAGGAACCAAGAAACCTGTGGGCCCTAACCAGGTCCCCTTGCAAGCACTCTGAAGTATCATGGTGCATATAAGAACAACATGGGCAGAAGACACCTCCTAGGACCTCCCTGGTGATCCAATGGTTAAGACTTTGCCTCCTGGGGGCTTTCCTGGTGGCCCAGTGGTAAAGAATCCACCTACCAATGCTTTTTTCGTTACAGTCAAATTTTGAAGAAAACGTGAGCTGCACTAATTTTGTGTTGCAGGGTGGGGGAGTCGAGGGGTACTGGGGAAATGAACACATTTTCAATAGGTTTCCCAGATTTGTCTACATTTGCTTTTGTCCCCCTTCTCTCCAAGGATGGTGTTTAAAAATTTTAATGCACATTTAATAATGCAGGAAACACAGGTTCTATCCCTGATCCGGGAGGATTCCACATGCCACAGCGCAACTAGGCCTGTGTGCCACAACTACTGAGCCCACAGCTGCAGCTACTGAAATCTGGGCACCCTAGAGCCACGCTCTGCAGTGAGAGAAGCCCCAGCAACGAGAGGCCTGTGAACCACAACCAGAGCTTAGCCCCTGCTCTCTGCAACTAGAGAAACGCCCACGCGGCACCCAAGACCCAGCACAGCCAAAAAACAGAATAAATTAATTAAACTATTTTTTTTTACAAAAAGACTTCGCCTTCCAGTGCAAGGGGGTTGTGTTCTATCCCTGGTCGGGAGCTAAGATTCAAAACATAAAACAGGAAAACTGTGACAAATTCAATTAAAACTTAAAAAAAGACACCTCCTGAGCCTCCCTCTCTGCTTCTCAGGGTATCAGCTGTGATCAGCAGCCTGTCAGAGAGGTCAGTCCTTTCAGTGTGAAAGGCCCTGAACCATGAGCCTTCCAGTATTTATTTGCCCACCCAGGTAAGGCAGCAATTCTTCCCACTCAGAAGCCCACATTACCCAGTCCTGAGTGATGAAATTCTTGCTGGGCTATATTTAAGAGTTTTCTGCATCTTTGTTGCAGAATCTGGACATTCTCTCTGTCCATTTAGGGGCTTTCCATGGGCAAGACCTCACTGTCCTTTGGCCACAAGGGTTTCTAAAGAAGGTTAGTAATACAGAGATTTGTGCTCTGGGAGTATTGCTCTGGCTCCTGTGTGTGGAACAGGAGGTCCACATTCGGGGCTGCTGAGGGCAGTGAGGAGGTGAGGTGGCTTGGACCAATGCAGAGACAACAAAGAAGGGAAAGGGAACAGTCCAAGGGATATTTAGGTGGTTAAGTGTCAACAGGCTCAGGAGGTGATGTGGACATGAGATTCTACATGAGATTCTAGTTTATGAATCATGCAACTAGATGGATTCCCAAACTCATTAAAAACTCCTAACAGGTGGACTCTCAGTTTCCCGTTCGGCATGTAAGGACCTTGGGGGTTCCCAGTCCATTCTAACAACAAATAGCAAGCTGAACAGGCTGAAAAATCACCATCTCTTCTTGGATCCAGATGAGAGAGGGGGACACAGAGCAAACTGCTGCGCCAAGATTGAGACAGGAGAATACAGAGCAGTTCGGCTTACGGGGCCAGAAACTTGTGAGCAGAAACCTATGCAAACAATACTGATGAACCTATTTACAGGGAAGGAATGGAGACAGAGAACAGACTGTGGACCCAGGGACGGAAGGAGAGGGCGGGGCGGGCTGAGGCGGCAGCCCTGACACACACACTACCATTTGTAAAACAGATAGCCAGCGGGAAGCCGACGCCTCCACAGGGGGCCCAGTCTGCCGCTCCGCGAGGCCTAGAGGAGAGGGGTGGTGGCGGGGGAGGAGAGAGGCTCGCGGAAGAGCGGCCCCATGTATGTAGTTACGGTTGATTCGCGTTGCTGAGTCCACATTGATTCACGTTGTTGTACGGCAGAAACCAGCACAACATTGTAAAGCAATCATCCTCCAATAAAAAATAAAAACATAAATCCACCTTATCAAGCTGAATTTTAAAAAAGAATTTTTTTTTAAAAATAATACAGCTTTCGGTAAGTTATAGGAAGAAAAGAAGAAGAAATAAAGAAACCTGTGGAAGCCAGTAGTGGAGTTAGAAAATCTAAACTGGCATAAGTGAGTTGCTGGAGACGTGGAGTGAACAGTTCCAAGAGTTAAAAACTCCAGGGTGAGCCAGCCACACAGGGGCCCCAATTATGGTGAGACTTACCTCCAGGAGCTTGATCAGGTTCCCACAATAAACATCAGAGGAGGGGGGAAAAATCCCCTTGTGCCTCCAGCCAGAGGAGGAAAGAAACCGTTGTGAAACAAGTCAGAGCACTGTGTTCTCAACAAAGCCTGCCCTTAGGGGCAACTAGTTAACCAGACCTAACCTGCTGGGCTGTGATCAGAGCCTAACTGACCTGGGGGAAGGGAAATACCCAGCTCCAGACTGCTTCAGCCACTAGGTCACATTAAAGGGGGAGGAAAAGGCAGAAACACTTGCAGAGTTCACAGTTGGCAGACACCGGCACTAAAAACACTGAGATCTACCTAATCACAGGATGACAGAACACACCCGCCGCGCACACACACACACACACACACACACACACACACACACACGTCACCATCAGATTAGTAAAGGATTATTTACAGCAGTTTCTTTTACCCAGTACATCTTGTCCACCCACCAAGGAAAAATTACAAGCAAAACACACACACATCAGACATGGTAGGGATGTTGAAATTATCAGACAGGAAATTTAAAACAACTATGATTAATATACTAAGGACTTTGATGGGTAAAGTAGACAACACGCAAGAACAGATGGGCAATGTAAGCAGAGAGATGGAAATCCTATGAAAGAATCAAAAAAAAAAATTGCTAGAGATAAAAAAAAACAACAACACTATAACAGAAATGAAGAATGCCTTTGATGGGCTTATTGGTAGATTGGACATGGCTGAAGAAATTATCTCTGAGCTAAAAACCCATAATAGTGCCATTCCCTAAGACAAGCGAACATAGGAGGAGGACCAGATTAGGCTTTCGATGTGTACATCACCCGATGGAAAAACTTTAAAAGATGAAATGTTTTTCTTCCAGCTGGGAAGGAACCATGGTGGTTTTGCCCTGTCTACAGAGAAGCATGCAGGAACTGGATGGGAAAACAAGACAAAAGATGGGCTAGTGGGAAAAGGCACAGCTTTGATGGAAACCACAGGTAGTTACTATTTCCCACACCATTTTACTCAGATTACAAAATAAAACACATAAAGAAGCTATGCAGATAAATGTGGAAGAGGCCCTAAAATGGAAAGAACTTCCTAAGTAGTCAGCATGGGTCAATTTTTTAAGTGTTCTTCTCTGAGGTGATTCATGGGGTCGCAAAGAGTCGGACACGACTGAGCGATTGAACTGAACTGAACTGAAGGCAGAGGAACTAGAAGAATCTAATAGATGGCAGCTGGAGTTTAGAGTCCTGCTTTATGGACCTCCACGCTGCTCCAGGCATGGCTGATAAGGTTCTTAGTTTATGGGAGCATAGCAAATCGCTCCAGGATCTCTGGAGTTCGTTCTACTCCTAAAATTTACGACTTCCCTGGTGGCTCAGCCGGTAACACATCTGTCTACAATGTGAGACTCCTAAAATTTGGTGATGCTGAATTCACTCCAACAGAACTCAAAACACAGGCCGTCATGTCCCTGATGGCTCACTATGTTTTTGATCCCCTGGGTATGGATCACATCTCCCTTCTGAAGGCCACTAGCTTAAGTTGGCCTAGCATTGGAGTCCTGGGCACAACCAGCTGGAAACTTCCTAATAAGCCTGGGGATGCAAGAGGCGATGGTGGGGCCGTGGTTCTACAGAAGCGCAGAGCCCAGCAGGGGTCTCGGAACAGGTCCAAATCTAAGACTCCGCCTCCCACCCAGTATTCGGTCAGCACTGGCGTTATGTTGGGCAACAGAAACACACAAATGTAAGGTAACTTATGTGCTAATCCAGCTACCTCTGGCAAGTATCATTAGCTTCTTCATTTCTACTAAATTAAACAGATTCGACTATTTTTATTCAGTAACTGTACTCTAATCTCAGTTACTAGAAGCTACAACTTGGCTTTTAGCTTCGTAGTGATGCTGTGTCATTAATTTTTCATTAGCCAGCTACATTAATGTGTCCATTTACAGATGACAGATAATTAAAATGGTAACACACTTTTTAATAAGTTTGTGTCTGCAGATGTATGTCTACAAATGAGAAAGGAACAAAAGGAACTCATTTGCCAAGAAGTAGAAACGTTGGACCATTTTTCCATTTAGAAATAAGCAGTGTACCGCTGTGGGTGGACAAGGTTTTGACATCACCTGCAAGATAGGAAAGAGAGGCTCTGAACTGAGTATGTTCCCAGCATAGTGATGTTCACCGGCGTTTTTGTACTGTCTTGTAAGGCATCATATCAGGGACAACCCTATGAGTATTATTTATTACTTGCATCACAGGGGAACATAATCATATTGTTAAGCTGTAGACTGAGAACTCTAGGTTCATTTTAGCAGGAAAAATATATGTAAGGTATTTTATTCCTTAACCCAAGTATCAAAAGATGAAATGAAGCCAATCAAAGGCTATAGCTGGCATGATGCTCAAAAATATGGATCACTGGAAGTTGAGAGGAGGAACTAAGAGAGAGGCTGGCAACCAGAAAACAAGAGGATATTGGCAAACTAGAAGGATGGATTCTATCTGTCAAGTTGAGGTTTAATAAGGATGGTAAGTTTAAGGGATTTCCTTTGCATTCAAAAACCCATTCCACAAGTACTGGTTGGAGGCTATGTAGTTTAGCAACAACACAGGAAAAAATGTGGTAAGGTTTTAGCTTACTATACAGCCAGGGCTTCCCTGATAGCTCAGTTGGTAAAGAATCCACCTGCAATTCAGGAGACCCCGGTTCAGTTCCTGGATCGGGAAGATCCGCTGGAGAAGGGATAGGCTACCCACTCCAGTGTTCTTGGGCTTCTCTTGTGGCTCAGCTGGTAAAGAATCTGCCTGCAATGCAGGAGACATTGGTTCAGTCACTGGGTTGGGAAGAGCCCTTGTAGAGGGGGAAAGCTACCCACTCCAGTATTCTGGCCTGGAGAATTTCATGGACTATATAGTTCACGGAGCCGCAAAGAGAGTCAGACTTTCATTTTTCACAGCCAATATGATGTGACCACACAAGAATAATTAGTCTTAGATTCCTTTCATAAAATGTGATAGTATCTGGCAAAAGAAGAATAAGTGTCTTTGCTCTAGTGAAACCATACCATCACCTGATTATTGCACCCAATTCTTGGGAACACCTGAAGAGGACCTGTCTTAGTTAGGGTCTACTAGGAGAGCCTGGTGTGCTGCAGTCCAAAGGGCCACAAAGAGTCAGGCACGACTTAGCAACTGAACAACAAGCTGCTGATACAATGAGATCTATTGAGTCAGTGGCTTAAGGAACGAAGAAGCTTGCTTCTCTCGCATTAACAGTCCCAGGTGGGTATTCTAAGATGGTAAGTGACTCTGTTCCATGTGGTAATTTGGAGAACCAGGTTCCTTCCACAATCATTGCTTCATGATCCACCAGAGCATTATCATCTACTAAGGTTTCCCTGGGGGCTCAGTGGTAAAGAATCTGCCTGCCAATGCAGGAGATGTGGGTTCAGTCCCTCAGTTGGGTAGATGCCCTGGAGAAGGAAATGGCAACCCACTCTAGTATTCTTGCCTGGGAAATCCCGTGGGCAGAGGAACCTGGAAGGGTACAGGCCGTGGGGTCACAAAAAGAACTGGACATGAATTAACGACTCGACAACAACAACAATGGTGCTGAAACAGGGTTACTACAATGACCAGGTTAGAACTGATGGAGCAGAGGAAGGACATTTCCACCGTCTTGAAGTGCTGACCAAGAATTGCAACTAGGTGGCTCAGCTAAGTAATGAAATCTACCCAAGAGTCAGACACGACTGAGTGGCTGAACTGAACTGAACTGAACCTAACTATAATTCTATAGTCACAAGGGATGAAGAATGGATTTAGGTAGCTAGATAACAGTTCTCTGCTGTAAACTCTTAAAGAAACAACCATCAGAATGATGGGAGAAAGTTGCATATCATGTTAGGAAGAAAAATATTGTGCTTCCCATGGAAGTGATTAGACTAGTTTATTCTCTGTGGCCCTAGGGGCTCAAACTGAGACATACAGGTAAAGGACTTTCCAAAATAATTATCAGAAGATTAAAATATTGCTTTCTATGGGACTTCCCTGGAGGCCCAGTGATTGAGACTCTGTGCTTGTCCAGTCAGGGGTTACAGGTTCGATCCCTGAGTGGGGAACCAGGATCCCACAGGCCATGTAGCACAGTCAAAATATTTTTTAAAAGAGGACTTCCTTCTGGAAATGGAAATGCCCTCTTACTAGAGGTTTTTGAGCAGAAACTTTGGACTCCTTTTAGGGGGATTAGAGTTTCTTTAAGCATTCCAAGTGACCAAATGCCCCTTTCTAGAGGCGGGTTTATATGATTTTTATCTAAACTTGTGTTCATAACTCATAGAAGGGACAAGAATGCCAAAATTTTCTAGGCGCATGCTCTGTGTAAGTCCTTACAACAGCCTTTGACACAGGCATTGTTCCCATATTACCCGTGCTCAGAAAGGTTAAGGACCCAGAGCTATTACCCGGCATTCTTGGGATGGTAATTATCACTGATCTGATTGTGCTGCCTCCCAGGATGAAAGTCAAGTCTAAAATTGTATTCTCTCTTGTCTCCTACCCCCATCTCCTGAGTTCTCAGTCACTCTTTGCGACCCTATGGTCTATAGCCCACCAGACTCCTGTTAACTGGATCTTCCAGGCAAGAATACTGGAGTGGGTTGTCATTTCCTTCTCCAGAGGATCTTCCTGATGCAGGGCTTGAACTCTTGGCTCCTGTGTCTCCTGCACTGGCAGGCAGATTCCTTACCACTGTGCCACCACGGAAGCCCTGTCTCCCATCCCAAATCCTTCATCTGGCTTATCAAGATTGACTGCCTGAATGGGACTGGCTGTCTGTAGGATTTCGCACAGGTCAGGAGCATTTTAACATCCGGTCCTTTCCCCAGCTCTTTCTGCTGAGCCAAATGATTGATTTCTCTCCCACGCTTTTCCTCAGCCCAGAGGCAGAGCCATCTAGGCAACCAGCAGCTTCTGCCTCTGTCGTTCCTTCCCCCAGCAGAGCAAAAGGATTCTTGTAACCCCAGACCAGACTGCAGTGAATCATTTTCTACTTTCACCTGCCAGTGTGGGTTGGGGGGGGAGGGGTGGGTACAGTTTAATTTGAAATTAATTCTTCAGCCCCTGTGCATTGATATGGATGTCAAAAGTGAATTAATCACCACTGAAGCTGCCACCCTAGAAAATTTACCCAGATTCCTTCCAAAGAGGATGACTCATGCCAAGCACCTGTTTTGTCTCCTTAGTAACTGCTCTTAGATGTCCCTCTTATGTCTGCATCCAGGCGAGCACAGCAAATTGACTGGGGGAAGGGAAGAGGTTCGCCGCATACAGAGTGTGCTCTAGGCAGAATGTCACCTGTAACACGGCCTGAGGATCGGCTCCTGCTTTATGGGCTTGCTCTGCGTCTCTGTTATAACTCCAGCATTGGCTCAGCTGCAGACTCAGTGTGGGACCGAAGTCTGGAAAATTACTAATGGCCTCAGGGGAGGCTTGGTGACACACAGTAAAATTGGTTCTGGTGTAATCTCTGCATTGGGAAGTTGGATTTATCTCTGTATTAGAAATGGGCTTCTCTCGCCTTTGACCTTTTGCTGCAATTAGAGTTAGACACACAAATCTATCAAGAAGGAGGTGGGTGGGGTGGATGGGAGAGGTTTCAGTCAAATGACTTTTCCTGCTCAATCGCAGGAAATGATAGTCTAAGAATTGGGGGCAGCCGGGCAGGGTGGGGCGGGGCGGGGCAGTTACCCTTCTTTGATTTTTTGGTCTCTCACTGAAGTTGGGGTAAAATAGAAAGGATGTTTGGATCAAGATATGAATACTCATGTCCCAAAGTGTTCCCAGCGACTCAGGAGCTGCTGCCTGCAAAGAAAGCACAGACATGGCTTCTCAGGGTTTCCTGTTTGGAAACTGAAGAATTTAACTCCATGACGTCATTAACCCTTCCAAGTCTAAAATTTGACGTCATTTCCTGGGATGTTAAGCATTTTGAAGTTAGAACTAAGCAGCTTAACACAAATTTATTGGGCCAGAGATCATCCAGAATAGAAGATTACTTATATCTTTATTTTACAAATTATGTCCTGAGAAATTACTTGTCCAAGGTCACAGGAAATTCAAATCTTTCCATAGTTTTCTTTTTTGTTTGTTTCTATTTTTATCACAATTTAACATGCTTCCAGTCAAATAGCTCTAAAAGACTATTATGAAAAATAGCCATTCTCACCTGCCCTCCTTTTCCTAATCCTGCAAAATAGTTACTTTACTGTAAAGTAAAATAAAGTAAAAATAAATTTTTTTTAAAGATAAAAAATGTTTTTAACTGATTCTATTATTTACTTTAATATCTCTAAATATTTTGTTGCTTCAATTTCAGGTATAGCTTGAAACAAAAAACACACATTTTCCAATCCTCTCTTCTCTCTGTAGTTATAATTCTGCTTAGATCAGTAATCAATATTTAATTTGATGACATAAATATTATTTAGTTCCCAGCGACTCAGGAGCTGCTGCCTGCAAAGAAAGCACAGACATGGCTTCTCAGGGTTTCCTGTTTGGAAACTGAAGAATTTAACTCCATGACGTCATTAACCCTTCCAAGTCTAAAATTTGACGTCATTTCCTGGGATGTTAAGCATTTTGAAGTTAGAACTAAGCAGCTTAACACAAATTTATTGGGCCAGAGATCATCCAGAATAGAAGATTACTTATATCTTTATTTTACAAATTATGTCCTGAGAAATTACTTGTCCAAGGTCACAGGAAATTCAAATCTTTCCATAGTTTTCTTTTTTGTTTGTTTCTATTTTTATCACAATTTAACATGCTTCCAGTCAAATAGCTCTAAAAGACTATTATGAAAAATAGCCATTCTCACCTGCCCTCCTTTTCCTAATCCTGCAAAATAGTTACTTTACTGTAAAGTAAAATAAAGTAAAAATAAATTTTTTTTAAAGATAAAAAATGTTTTTAACTGATTCTATTATTTACTTTAATATCTCTAAATATTTTGTTGCTTCAATTTCAGGTATAGCTTGAAACAAAAAACACACATTTTCCAATCCTCTCTTCTCTCTGTAGTTATAATTCTGCTTAGATCAGTAATCAATATTTAATTTGATGACATAAATATTATTTACAGTTGAGCTATGAAGTGTGTATAATTGCTTTTCCTTGCTGTTTTCTTTTCCCTGAAGTTAATAATTGCTGTATTTTATTTTGCTTAATTTTCTACGTGTGTGCATGTGTGCTGTTTCTCAGTCGTATCTGACTCTTTGTGACCCCATGGACGTCTCTGTCCATGGAAATTTCCTGGCAAGAATACTGGAGTGGGTTGACACTTCCTACTCCAGGGGATCTTCCTGACGCAGGTATACAACCTGGGTCTCTTGCATCTCCTGCGTTGGCAGGCAGATTCTTTACCAGTGCGCCACCTGGGAAGACCAGTTTTCCATGCATAATCACAAATCCAACCCAAATTCCCTATAGTTGTGTCTATCTTATATTTTAAAACTCCTAAAGGAGTGGAACGAATTTCATCTTCTTGAAGACAGATCTCCCAGAAACTTCTGAGCTGCTTCAGTCTGGACCAGCTGTTTTCACAACCTGCTATATACTGGTCTCTACTGTGCTCCCCACTGACCATTTTCCCGGGAATACCTGGCAACCGATCTTGTGTAGGCTCTTCAGTTTTCCAGTTTCTACATCATCCTCTTTCTTGATTCAATCTCTAACTTTAGCAGAACACTTCTTCTACAATATTCCTAAGAAAAGGAACATGAGGGGTGCTTTCTTGCCATGACTTTAATTTGCATTTACCTCATAACTAATGATCTTGAGCACATTTTCATACATATGTTGACCATTTGGATACCTCCTTGTGAAATGCCTGCAAAAACTTTGGTTCATTTTTGGGGAAAGGAGAGAGAGTAGTAATATCCATCTTTTTATTGATTTATA
>SJYC01123587.1:0-22307 GCA_006408675.1 Madoqua kirkii | reverse complement strand
TCTGTATATTGACCTTTTATCCAGAAACTTTGTTAAATTCACTTTTTAATTTTATTTTTATGAGTTTTCAATGTACTAAATTATATTATCTGCATATCAGGATGGTTTTATATATTCCTTTCAAGTCTTTATAATATTTCTTTATTTTTTGGCCCTGATTTCATTGCCCAGAAACTCTAATAAAATGTTGATTAGAACTCATGCAGTCATCTCTGAATTATTACTGATCTCAGGAGAAAAGCTTTTAATATTTCCCCATTAAGTACAAAGTTTGATGTAGGTTGTTGCAGAAACATTTTTAAATTAAAGAACTTCCTTTCTGTTTCTAGCTTTCTGCAAGTCCTTTGGGAAGCTGAAATTTACCAAATAATTATGCTGCATCTATTGAGATGATCATATAATTTTCCTCCTTTATTCTGTTAAGACAGAAAATTGCATTGGTTGATTTTTCTAATGTTAAACAATCATGCATTCCTAGAGTAAGATCAACTTGGTCATGATAATTAATTCATTTTATATATAATATTGAATTCTGTTCATAAATATTTTGTTTATGATTTCTGCAACTAGGCTCATGAATGTGAGAAGCCTGTAACATTCTTTTCTTGTTCTGTTTTTATCAGATTCTTATGTCAAGGGCTATCTCTGGAATTTGGCCCTTGAAGTCCTGGCTGCCATGGTTGTTTTCTGGTATCTTCAAATAGCTGAGTTCTTTTAAAAATTGCTCTTCAGCTCTTATAATTGTGCTCAGGGGAGGGTTTGTCATAAGCTACTCAATGATAGCCACAAACAAAACTTTTGCCTTTTACAAATGTGATGAACCAACAGAACTTCAAACAAATCCCTAACCATTAGTTAACCTTTTGACCTCTTTAAGTTCCTGAAAAATTCTTTGGTTACTCAAAGTGTAGTTTTGACTTTCAGTGGCACTTACTGCTCACATCTGTTAAAATAGAGTTGTAGAGGAATAAATGAAAATTAATTATAGACACAATATTCTGTCCCCATAAAGAGGAAAAATCCAATTTAGTTGAAAAATGTTAATGTGTCTGTCTTTGATATTCTTCAAGTATTAATCAATATTATAGTAAAAAGGCACCATAGCGCCCTCAATGATAGAACTCAAAAATTTCATTAAACAGAAGAGGGGGGCCTAACTATTCATATCCTATAACAACTATCAGGAAGAGAAAGACTTTATCTGGGCAGCAAGATGAGCAAATTATATTTATTAACTTTAAACAGATGTTAAATAAATTTCTTGGATTTGGCTAAGGAAAATGGAATGCATCATATAGTAATGAAATATATGGAAAGGTCAATCTGAAATAGAAATATCTACAAAGAGGAGGGTGACGTGAGAATAGAGAAGCTGAGGTAATTCTTTTTTTTTTAACTTCTACTATTTGCCAGGTGCTTTGTGTGGGGGCTCTGCTGGCATTCTCACTTAATCCCTGCAAACATGAGATATTTTTAAGATTTTCTTTGATGTGGACCATTTTTAAAGTCTTTATTAAATTTGTTGCAATATTTCTTCTGTTTTATGATTTGGTTTTTTGGCCACCAGGCATGTGGGATCCTTCTGGGATCAAACCCTCACACCCTGCATTGGAAGACAAAGTCTTAACCACTGGACCACCAGAGAAGTCCCCCATAATAAAGTATTTTTATTCCCACTTTATAGAAAAAGGAAATTAAGCCTCAGTTAGGATAAAAACTTTTTCTAAAATCACAAAGACAGCAAGTGGGATTCAAATCAAGCTGTTTGACTCCAGAGTCCACACGCTTCCTAAAAAACCAGGCTGAGATTACACAGAAGACAAACTAGGGTTTCTTATCAGTAAAGATTAGATTCTCTATTAGTAAGCCCTGTAAAAGGGAATTGTGGGGAGGAAGAGTTTAGTTATGTGTTCATGGTTTGTTGGGTAAGGATTTTATTTGGGGTGTGTATTTCCTTTGTCTCTAGAGTTCTTGCTATATTCTCAAATAAAAACATTTCCTGTTTACTACTGACTGGGCTAACATCCAATAACCAAGCAATATAAACAAATTCCAACATTTTTCTATCCAGAGTTACATTCCATGTGTCTGTGACTGACCTGTCAGTGGTCTAGGAAACAGTGCCAATTAAGGCCAGGTCATGGGTTAGATCTGTACTTCCTAACTGTGATTTATAGAACACACTAGTTTTACATGATAGGGATGGATATTATTCAGGAAAAACTAATTTTTTAATTAGGGATGGTTTATGGCCAAATATGTTTAATAAAATCTGGGTTAAACCAAGTTAAACAAATTTATTTCAGATTTTTCTACACCTGAAACACTAATATATACTCTTTAGAGGTAGGTATAATGTAAGTATTTTCAAAATTTATTTGGCTCCAAAATGCTGTATTTGAGGAGCATCTTCTAGAATAGTTGTTACAAGACCATACTTAGGGGAGGGAGGGGTTACATGTTTCATAGGCCAATTAGTTTTGCGGCAACACACTACACCATTGACCACAGGAAGAAGATATAAAAGAACTGTGCACTGATAATCTGCACAATCTAAAAGTTGAGAATTACATTTCATTCAGTGGATTTACTGAGGACTTAAGCCCAGGAGATAGCCTCTCAGACTGCTCTGAGGAAGAGATCAGGGAGGAGCCAGGATATACAGGAATTTTGCAAAAAACCAAACAAACAAAAAAGCAGGTAGTGGGATCATTAAAAGAATACTGTCAATTAAAGAAAACTAAATCTCAGGTTAATGGATTTAATGCTTTCCTGTGTAAGGGAAGAGTCTGAGTTTATTGACCTTGTTCCTTTGATAAGTACCTTAACTATCTAAGGCTGGTATCCTGCTTTTCTCCATCCTGAATCCCCTAAGGGTACATCTTTGGAGTTAGCTGCAGAGGCTGGTGGCTACAACATCCTTTGTTTACTGACATGGTGGGCGACATTCTTCATCGACAGTGTAGACGAAGCAGCCCCATGTCTGGGCCGTCTGGTGAAGAAGTATAGATCCCATCACAAAAGGGTTAGAGAGCCTGAGTGACCTCCTGAAGGCTTAATGTAGAGGGGACTCCTGCATGGGAGTCTATTCTCATTCTAAGATTCTGTTTCTGTGAAAACCGTATTCCTTCTAGGAAAAAAAAAATAAGTGGCAACTTATAACTATGTATATTAATTAGATAATTACTCTGCAGTCATATCAAAGAGATCCACAATATAAGATTTAAATAAAACAGAAGTTTATTTCTTCTGTAAAAGTCCCAAGGGGAGTACTTCCGGTTGCTAGGTTGGCTGGATTCTGGGAGATGCCTCAGGGTCCCAGGTTCCTTCCGTCTCATTGCTCTGCTCCCGTGGGGCATTAGCCTCTTCTCCATGACTGCAGCTGACTCTCTGATAGGTGTGCATTCCATTTAATGAAAGAGAGTCCTAGGCAAGCAATTTTCTTTCAATTAGCTTAAGCTGAAGTCACTAGCATCAGATCATCCCCAAGTTTACTGATTGAGGGACAATAGAATCACATAGTCGTGCTAGCTGCAAAGTTGGCTGGGAAACTCAGTCTCTAACTAGGCAGTTAGGTGACCAGTTAATAAGAAGGGAAGAAGAGATTTTTAGAAGAACAACTGACTCTGCCACACTGTAGTTGAGATAAACACTAGCTGGTAATCACTACCTGGGCATGACTCCATTTACTAATGAACAGCCAGTTTAGGCTGACCAAATCCTTCCAAGAAAAATATTGAGTTCCTGTCAGTGTGATACTCAAGTACTCCAATTTACGAAGCAAGGAATTTCTCAGAACAGCTCTGATTATCTGTCCGGGCTGAGGATCAGTGCTGAAAGTCTGAGCTTTAATGCTCAGTAAACAATTCATAGCCTATTTCCTTGCAGGCTTGTTTCTTATTGTCCTTTAGTTTCCTTAGCTAATTTTTTTTTTTTTTGATGTTTCAAGATGGGAGGAAAATTGGCAAATCTTCTAGATTTTCAACAATTTCAGCAATCTACCACACTATGGGGACCAGCTCATGGGATATGGTAAAAAATAAAAATAATAGTAATAAAGTCCCTCAAATAGGAAACCAATGTCTTGTAAATATTTTTATTTTTTGGTTTATTATAATGTTTTGACATCTTTAGAAAACCTTTCTGCTGGGGAGAGACTATGTCTACCTGGGCTTTGTAGAGACTTGAAAAAGGACCCAGTCGGGAACATGCCTTTGTTATGCAAACTAACCGGTCCAGAGCTTTACTTCCTCTATTGGGCCCACAGGCCCCAGGAGGCAATATTCCCCTGCCTTAGTCATGCCAGAGCCAAGTTCCAGGCTTCTAGGGACCACCCCAAGAGCCCAAAGCCTGCAGAGCTTACTCTAAGTAGCCAATCCTAAACTGTTGACCCTGCTCTGCCTTGCTTTTGCCAAGGAAACGCCAATAAAGTCTCTGGGCTAAAGCTTCCCCTCCCTCTTGCCTTCTGCCTCCTGGCCACCCTGATGATTTTCCCATGTAGCCTTGTGTGGCGTGCTGTGCTCTCATGGACCTGTGAGTATAACAAACTTTATTTTTTCCTGAGCCTTTCCGCTGTTACCTTTTCTGGCCACACCTAACTGGCCATTCATAAAAGAATACCAAACAGCAGGCAAGAGGGGTTTACACAACCCATACAGAGCCCCCAACAGTCTGCTGGTCTGCCTGCCTTGCATTTCACTTCATCCCTCCCTAAGGACCGCTGTCACTTGTCCCAGGATTTTCGGTTCTGCTCCTTTCCTTAGAATTATTCCCATGCAAGGGCGACACTCCCCTTTGCAAAGCCAAGGTCACCACCAAGTCTGCAGAGTAGGTGGAGTCCATGTGGAACAATTCAGGGGATGAAATCCCCAAAATCACTTCTCTGACCACCTGCAGCAGGGATTTCACCATCTTGGAATTACTGGGGATTTGAAACTCTCTGAGGTTTTTAAGAGATCCTTCTTAAAGTGAAAATACCTCAGGAGAGGAAAATATCGCAAGTTAATTATCCTCAGACCTGGTCATTGGGACCACCTGGAGAGTTTTCCACCCCCCTCCACCCACCCCCCACCTACTAAGCAAGAAGCTCTGGAGTAAGACCTAGACTTTTTTTTAATTTATTTATTTTAATTAGAGGCTAATTACTTTACAATATTGTATTGGTTTTGTCGTACATCAGCATGAATCCACCACGGGTATACACATGTTCCCCATCCTGAACACCCCTCCCACCTCCCTCCCTGTAACATCCCCCTGGGTCATCCCAGTGCACCAGCCCCAAGCATCCTGTATCCCGTCAAACCTGGACTGGCAATTCGTTTCTTATATGATATTACACATGTTTTAATACCATTCTCCCAAATCATCCCACCCTCTCCCTCTCCCACAGAGTCCAAAACACTGTTCTATAATCTGTGTCTCTTTTGCTGTCTTGCATACAGAGTTATTATTACCATCTTTCTAAATTCCATATATATGCATTAATATACTGTATTTGTGTTTTTCTTTCTGGCTTACTTCACTCTGTATAATAGGCTCTGGTTTCATCCACCTCATTAGAACTGATTCAAATGTATTCTTTTTAATGGCTGAGTAATACTCCATTGTGTATATGTACCACAGCTTTCTTATCCATTCGTCTGCTTGTGGACATCTAGGTTGCTTTCATGTCCCGGCTATTATAAACAGTGCTGCGATGAACATTGGGGTACACGTGTCTCTTCCAATTCTGGTTTCCTCAGTGTGTATGTCCAGCAGTGGGACTGCTGGGTCATAAGGCAGTTCTATTTTCAGTTTATTAAGGAATCTCCACACTGTTCTCCATAATGGCTGTACTAGTTTGTATTCCCACCAACAGTGTAAGAGTGTTCCCTTTTCTCCACACTCTCTCCAGCATTTATTGCTTGTAGACCTAGACTTTTATGTTATATTTTCAACTTTTCAGATAATTCTATGCCCAGGTTTTGGAACCAGGGACTTATGCCATCCTCAGTTAATAATTCTGAGGATTCATCAATACCTGAGATATGTTTTCAGAAATGATAGTCTGGGAAAGGAAAGAGTGAGAATGGGAAGGCTCTGGAATTCCATGGAAAGCCTTGAGAAACTAGCATGGCTCCTTCTTAGTCTCATGTTTAGCTTTGACTCAAAATGGCTATTTGCAAAACAAGACCCTTCTTTAGCAATTTTAGATCAGACACCCCATTCTATTTATGTAGCTCCAGCTTCTCAGGTGGCTCAGTGGTAAGGAATCCGCCTGTAATGTAGGAGACACAGAAGACATGGGTTTCCTCCCATGTTGGGAAGATCCCCTGGAGAAGGAAATAGCAACCCACTCCAGTATCCTTGCATGGAAAATTCCATGGAGAAAGGAGCCTGGCAGACTACAGTCCATGGGTTCACAAAAGAGTCAGACACGACTTAGCAATTAAACCACCACAATTCTGTTTATAATTGCCAGGAAATATTAAGCAGCATTTTATTTTTATCTTTTTGTTTTCCCCTCATTTGTAAGATCAAATAGGGTAAGGGTGCTGGGGTTGGAATAATCTCCTAAATACCGGGAGGAATCCTTAAAAGGTTGAAATGACTCCATCCTCTCTTGCAGCCAGGTCTAGAGAACTTCTAGGAAAGGCCTTGGTTCCCTTTCCTGAGACTGAAAGAGAAAGACGAGCCGCAGGATCCAGCAGTTTCCTCTGTCTGTGCGTATTAGACCTTCAGATCAGGGGCCTGTTCCTTACATCTGACTTCATCTTTTCTGCTTGATATTCAAGTCTATTTTCTCTGGTTTTCTACCTTCTGGAGAAATGGAGAACAGCTGTTGGGGGACCTCCTGATCCCTGAAGGCTGAAGAATTCCCCCATTAACATTCTTTTTTCAGACCAACTAACTCTGATTTCCATAACCTTTCTTAGGGTCTCATTTCTTATTCCTTTATTTTTATAGCTCTCTTTTGGATGTAGTTTCTTATAACAAGAAATGAATCAATGCCAAATATAACCAGAGAGTTCTTTCCCGTATTTTCTGAGACATTCTCCAATTAATATGGTCATCCCCATTTTTAAAACAACAGCTTTGCTGGCTATTGCTAATTTAGATTCAATTTGTGGTCCACATGTTCTTGGCTTATTGGGGAAAGCTGCTTGGTATAAAGAAAATAGCTCCAGGCTAGAAATGCAGCGGCTTATGTTTTAGACCAATTTTGTCACAATTAAACTGTATATCTCCTTTTTTACTTTTTAAAATGCATTTTTTTGGCAACTGGAGAGGGCCCATTCGCAGGCACCAAGGACCTACCACAGCCAAAAGTAAAAACAAAAACCAAAACAAAATACCTAAGTATTTGAAATCCATTCTTAACATACTTTTCTTTTTTAACTTGGTGCATTTGCTCTGTTATATAATTACTAATAAACTTGGGTTTGTGTCTAGCTTCTTAAAAAATGCATTTTGACACTGTTTGTTAAATCTACAAAGTGAATCAGATGAACTCGTTGACCTTTAAATTCACTCCCACTATAAATTCTTATTCCTACTTCTTAAAATTTTGATTCATTTCAGATTTTTCAGTGAGGTAATCTAGACACCCACAGCACTTTTTTTGTACGTTTCTTAGAGCTGTATCATTTTCTGCCTATAATCTCTTTTTTAAAGATTTTTTTTAATGTGGATCATGTTTTAAAGTCTTTATTGAATTTGTCACAATATTGTTTTGGCTTTTTGACCAGGAGGCACATGGGATCTTAGCTCTGGGACCAGGAATCAAACCTGCACCCCCTTCACTGGAAGACAGTGACTGCTCCTGTCTGCCACGGAAATCCCTGTAATATAATCTTTGTATTGTACAATGCACGCCACAGCTTTCCTGCTAGACCATAAACTCCTTAAAGGCAGAGCCAAGTAACTCCATGGGCTTTAGTACAGTACTTTACAATAAACATTTGTTGAATGAGTCTATGTGTGAATATTTAATGTTCCTCTGGCAAGTCAAAAGTAACAATTTGGGGAGCAGACAAATTTGTCCTCTGTGCCCCTGTAGCTTTATTTCTGGACCCCTGTCCCTCCCCTGTGGTGAGAAGCATCCACCGTTTGTACTGGCCTCTTGTGGATAATCTACTGCATGTTCCTGCATCAATGACAGGATTGATAACTATGGATAAACAAGATCGTTTTCCCCAGGAGGGACTCTGAGACTTATAGGACTTTCAGTCAAAGAGAACAAAGACTCCACAGTGCTGGTCAGAAAGAAAGGAAGCCTAGGTTAGGAAATCAGAGAAGAGTTTGAGTTGAAAAAGAAGTATTTGAAGTAGAAGGAGAACAGATCCCCTGAGCAGCCCAAAACAAAGAGATTAAACTCTTCCCAAAGGTTGCAGATAGAAGCACGATATTAGGGGACTTCCCTGGTGCTCCATTGGCTAAGACTCTGCAAACCCAGTGCATCGGGCCCAGGTTCAATCCCCGGTCAGGAAACTAGATCATGCATGCTGCAACTAATAGTTCACACAGCACAACTAAAATCTGGCACAGCCAAATGAAAGAAAAAAGATATCTGGACTCAGGGAAATTGGGGAGAATGGTCTCAAAAGCTAGATACTTACTGATTCTGGGAACCCATGATTTCCTCGCTTGTAAATACTTTGAACTTCTGTTGACTCACTGGAGACAGCCTGTATTGCAGCAGACCAGAGACCAGAAGGGCATGGAGTGAATATTCTCATGATGACAATTTACAAATTGGAGTCAGGGGTTGGGGTGAGAGATTGGAGGGCTTCCAGGCTGAAAGCACAACATGGCAGCCCCCAGTGCTCTGGGGAACACACTGATAATGAGCTGTCTGATGCTTCCGCCTCCATCCCAGGAGGTCAGCAGTAGACACAGACAATTGCTGCTGACCACTCTTTATGGTCTTTTCTTGGAAGAATTGGGTAGGCCTAATAAAAACCAGAATCCCTGCAGATGGTAACTGCAGCCATGAAACTAAAAGACGCTTACTCCTTGGAAGAAAATTTATGACCAACCTACATAGCATGTTGAAAAGCAGAGACATTACTTTGCCAACAAAGGTCCATCTAGTTAAGGCTATGGTTTTTCCTGTGGTCATGTATGGATGTGAGAGTTGGACTGTGAAGAAGTCTGAGCGCCGAAGAATTGATGCTTTTGAACTGTGGTGTTGGAGAAGAGTCTTGAGAGTCCCTTGGACTGCAAGGAGATCCAACCAGTCCATTCTGAAGGAGATCAGCCCTGGAATTTCTTTGGAGGGAATGATGCTGAAGCTGAAACTCCAGTACTTTGGCCACCTGATGTGAAGAGTTGACTCATTGGAAAAGACTCTGATGCTGGGAGGGATTGGGGGTAGGAGGAGAAGGGGAGGACAGAGGATGAGATGGCTGGATGGCATCACTGACTCGATGGATGTGAATCTGAGTGAACTCCGGGAGTTGGTGATGGACAGGGAGGACTGGTGTGCTGCTATTCATGGGGTCACAAAGAGTTGGACACGAATGAGCGACTGAACTGAACTGAATAAAAAACAGATTGCAATTTATTTTTAATCTTCCTTAGGTCTTTGACTCAGTGGAATAGAATTCAATGTGGGTGAGAGGACCAGAATTCAACAGAGACACCACAGATATTGACATTCACACAGAGGTTGCCACCCAATACCTTCTATAAGCCAGAGATTCAGGGGTGACCTGGCCAAACCAATAAAATTTTGTGTGAAAACCAGCACTTTGTGACAACCTAGAGGGGTAGGATGGGGAGGGAGGTGGGAGGTAGGTTTAAGAGAGAGGGGACAAGTATATACTGATGATGATTTGTGTTGATGTATGGCAGAAACAATCACGGTATTGTAAAGTGATTATCCTCCAATCAAAAATAAAATTTAAAAAAATTGTGTGTAGAGTGAAGATAAGTTCTGAGTACCAGAGTCACACTCCACTCCCCATCCCCCTTGTCTTCAGCTCATATTGAAACAATTTGATGCTGCTTCTGATGAGCTTGAGGCCAAGGACTCTAACAAACAGTACAAAAAGCACCTTCTTATCTGAAGATGATACAATTTTATTAACACAGGCTAGAAAGAAAAATGGCCTTCCAAGAAAATTGGCCTTGTCATTTGGTAACTTCCTGAAAGAATGGTCATGAATGAACTGTTCTAAGATCAAGGGCATCATTTCTAGTAATCAACTCCTAGCTTCCTCCAGATGTATTCCAGAGTCAATGAAGCATCTTGTTCTAAGTATGGTCTCTGGGCTTACTCTACTGGAGTTTGAAACCTGGTTCTACCTCGTAGTCATTGGATGACATTTATTTAACAGCTCTTGGCCTCAGTTTGTTCATCTGTAAATTGGGAATATAATAATAATGATTCATATCTCATAAGGTTATTGTCAAGATTGAAGGTATTACGCATAAAATGTTTAAAAGAGTGCTCAAGAAATATTGCTCAGTTGCTTCAGTTGTGTCTGACTCTGTGACCCCATGGACCATAGCCTACCAGGCTCCTCTGTCCATGAGCTTTTCCTGGCAAGAATACTGGAGTGGGTTGCCATTTCCTTCTCCAGGGGATCTCTACCCAACCCAGAGATCGAACCTGAGTCTCCTGCATCTCCTGCACTGCTGATGGATTCTTAACTTCTGAGCCACCAGGGAAGCCCCAAGAAATATTAACTATCTATATATGGACCACGTCCTGTCTACCAGATGATATCATCTGTTAACACACATTGCTTACCTCTCGAGAAACTAAAAAAGCCCAATGACTCAAAGCAAAGGATTCCATAGGTTTTATTACTATGTAGCTTTTGTTGGCAATTTTGGTTGCTGCTGTTGTGTGGTTCAGATGTTTAACAGTCTACTTGGTTATGTCTACTTTAAAATCATTCTCAAATTAGAATTATCGCAGCAGTGCTCAATGGTGTAAAACTTGGGAATCTCTCTCACCTATATGTCCGTGAGGTAGTGAACATTCAAAATAACATCCCGAGGACACTCTTGGCCCAGCCCTTCCTTGGTTCAACTCAAAGCAACAGTGGGGGTGGGTGGTTTCTAGTTAGGCATGGTCCTTGTCTGGCTCCTAAATTTTTGTAACAGTGTATCAGTGCTACCTCCAGATTGACTGATTTTTAAAACGTATGGTTTTGTATTAGATTTTAATGTTGGAGAGCTGCATTCCAGATATTCATCAGAGGGTATGATTTCTAGCATATTGCTGCAAGTTATAAAGATACCAAAAGCCTTGCTAAGAAAAATAATATTCGTGTAGGATTGTGTGTCTTTCCATTCTCTTAGGTCAGTGGTTTCCCAGATATTTATATTTCATAGGCTAGTTAAAAAAAATTTTTTTAATGCTGTTTACTGACATAGGTTGCTAACTTATTTTTACCAAGTAAGGATATAACAAAAAGACAGTCTTTTTTTTTTTTTTTTTCTTTTAAGGACAGTATTTTAAACTGAAGTCTTATGGAAAGTTAGTGTTATGGAAAATTCACTAGTGACTGCACTGTTTTTTTAATTTTCATCATGAACCCATGGAACTTTCATCACTGCCTGCCAGACTGGCACTTGAGAACAGCCAGATAATTTATACCTTATCCCTGGATGAAACCAGATCACTAGTGACTTTACACCTGGGATGTATCATGGCAGGTACCTGAAAAGTACTTCTACTGAACTGCACTTTGATATAATCCTCTTGGCTAAGTGAAGAGTATGATCAAAAGGGGTCCTTTGAAGTGAGTCACTTCATTTAGTCCAAAGACGTTGCAAAGACATAATTGTTTACATTATCCAGAGTTTTCTCTTGAAAGACCTACTAAAGAAATCTCACTCTGGCCTTAATAACCAAAGGACTTGGACTTATCTAAGCAACAGATTAACTCTTTATCTTTTATGTTATATGACTCCCTTTAGCCCCCTTCACACATTCTCCTCCTAGAAGTTGTCAACTCAATTGTATAATACACCTCTGGAAGCACGTAGCTTTCAGGAAATCTAATTTGCACATTTGCCTTGCTCCTGGTTCCATCCTCTTCTACCGTCATTTTCCCTTTGCCTCACTTTTTTTCAATCCCTCTGGCCTTGCTGCACTACTTACTTCTTTGAAAGCCATCTTAAATCCTTTCCAGAGCTAGTTGAGATGTACTTAAGTTGAGATGTACATAAATTAGTGAACAGAGGCCCACCTGTGTCCTAGATAGGGCTTCATGAGGCCTTCTAGCTGCCAGGGGACCATATTTAGAACTTGTCTGCACAGATTTCTCAGAGGTGATTGGACAAAAAATCTGCACATATAGTCCATTAAGATGCTGACAGCTGACACCAGCCTGATTGCTGTCCTTCTCCATATTTTAACAGGAGCCATCAAGGCCTTAGGGACTTCTCTGGTGGCACAGTGGTAAAGAATCAGCCTGCCAGTGCAAGAGATGCGGGTTCAACCCTGGGTTGGGAAGATCCCCTGGAGGAGGAAATCTCCAAACTCCCCTAGAGAGGCAACCACTCCAGTATTCTTGCCTGGGAAATCTCATGGACAGAGGAGTCTGATGGGCTACAGTCCACGGGGTCGCAAAGAGCTAGACACAAATTAGCACCTGAGTATGCTTGCAAGCATCAAGGCCTCACCTTATGTAAATGAGGTAGGAGTTTCAAGTGCTATAGAAAAGCCAATAGAAAGATGCTTGAGGGGAAACGGCCCTTAAATCAGTCTTTGTCCAATCACAGATCTCAGCCTATTACAGGGTTATAAAGTTAGAGTTATGACTAACTTTTTTATTGGGATGAACTTTTTGGTCAACCCAATATTTTTTTAAATATTTAAGTTCTATAGAAAATTAGCTTTATGGAACATAAATAGAACCAACCAACAGACTGTATGTGTATGCATATGCATATACATTTGGAGAGAGAGAAAAAGCAAGGAGCAGGGGAAGAGGGAGTCAGAGAGAGAGAGAGAGAAGGGGAGAGATTATTTTAAGGAATTGGCTTACAAGATTGTAGAAGCTTGGTAAGTCCAAAAGTTGCAGAAAAGCCTAGCAGGCTGGAGACTCAGAGAAGTACTGATGTTGCAGTTTGAGTCCAAAGGCAGAATTTTCTCTTCCTCAGGGAAAGTCATTCTTCACTTAAGACTTTCAACTGATTAGATGAGGCTCACCCACATTGCAGGGAGCAATCTGCTCTACTACAAGCAGATTTAAAAGTTAAATGTATACTGATTTAAATGTTAATGTCCTCCATAAAACATCTTCACAGAAATACCTAAAATACTGTTTAACCAAATATCTGGACATATGGCCCGGCCAAGTTAACAAGTAAAATCAACTATCACATGCACTGTAGTTTAGATTCACACAGATGAAGGAAAATTGTGGGTTTTGCCTAAACTACACAAGTTACCGTGGCCATAAAGACCAAATTCTGAAAGACTGAGTCAGTGGTGTGATGGAGCCAGCTCCTGTTGGCTTTGATTGCTGACTATGCCAGCAATCAAGTGACGTCAAGTCAATGACATCACTCTGGTAGCATGGAATCATCCATGGGCAAGAGACTCTTCAAACTGGGAGGAGAGCAGGGAGGTGGGAATCGGGGAGCCAAACAGCTGACCTACCATCATGCCATTGGATGTGTCAGCTTTTTAATTTGTGTTAATAAATCTGCTATTTGGCATAACGCATGCTAACAAGTCCAAAAATGGAGTATTTATAATTCTAACAATAAAAATAAAGTCCAAATAGTTTCAAAACATCCATTGGTTTCTCTTAGTCACACTTTCAAACTGGTAGAACAAACAGTAACTAATACTGTCAGCTGATAGTGGCTCATTATGCTAACTGTTGTGATACTTTATGTGAATTAATCCATATGGAGAGAGCACATTTACTATTATATAGTTTTCTTAAAAAACAATTGTTGCATTACTATAGGAACACAACTGGCAAAATCCAACCTATGGGGAAGTGTATAATGACCATACAATCAGTTTTTTCAAAAGATCTACTGAGAGAGAAACTTAAAGATTAGAGCAGCACTTCCAAACTTTATATCAGAATCACCTAGAAGGCAGCTTGCAGTGTCCCACCTTCAAAGTTTCTGACTCACTAGGTCTTGGCAACTAATGCCACTGCATTGCTAAGAAGATCCTAGCTGGTACTAATGATGCTTGTCTGGGACCCACACTTTGAGAACCACTGGATTAGTGATTTAGGAGACCAATTTACAGATTACAATATATGGACCTTGCATGCATGCATGCTATGTCACTTCAGTTATCTGACTCTTTGCAACCCTATGGACAGGCTCCTCTGTCCATGGAATTCTCTAGGCAAGAATACTGAAGTGGTTGCCACACCCTCCTCCAGGGGACCCTCCAGACCCAGGAATCGAACCCATGTCTCTTATGTCTCCTGTACTGGCAGGTGGGTTCTTTACCACTAGCACCGGTATGGACTCTAAACAAGCTGTGGAAAAATTTAGATAATTGGAAAATATGACTAGTGACTATTTGCTAACATTAATCAATTGTTCTCTTCTTTAGACATGATAATTATATTCTGATTGTGCTTTTATTAAAAAGTACTTACATCTTAGCGATATATACTAAGGCATTAGAGTTGAACTGGTCTGATGTGTGGGATTTACTGCAGAACACTCTACAGAGTGATAGTGAGTAGCAGGAACACTGCAGAAAAAGCAAGACTGGCCAGAGTGTAACTGTTAATTATGGGTGATGGGTAATTGCTATTGCATGTTATTCTCTCTGCTTTTGTGCATTCCATTGTAAAAAGTTTTAAAAAGAAAGAAGTGCACACAAATCCTTTTCAAAGTTCCTTTCACTTCTCCAGATATGTCATCTTTAGTTTTAAATTATTTTTCATTATAAAAGGGCTTCCCAGGTGGCTCTAGTGGTAAAGATCCCGCTTACCAAAGCAGGAGACATAAAGAGACAAGGGTTTGATCCCTGGATTGGGACGATCCCCTGGAGGAGGGCATGGCAACCCACTCCGGAATTCTTGCCTGCAGAATCCCATGCGCAGAGGAGCCTGGTGGGCCACAGTCCACAGGGTCGCAAAGAGTAGGACACAAAACAACTGAACACACACAACATTATAAAAACCAAGGCAGAGATGTCATTCATAAAAAGGGCAAAACTTAGAAAAGCAAACAACCCAATCAAAAGGTGGGAAAGGGACCTGGAGACATTTCTCCCAAGGAGACATACAGATGGCTAACAAGCACTTGAAGCAAAGATGCCAAACATCACTCACTATTAAAGAAATGCAAATCAAAACTACAATGAGATACCACCTCACATCAGTCAGACTGGCCATCAGCAAAAAGCCTACAAGCAATAAATGCTGGAGAGAGTGTGGAGAAAAGGGAACACTCTTGCACTGCTGGTGGGAATGGAAACTGATACAGCCACTATGGAAGATGGTATAGAGATTCCTTAAAAAACTAGGAACAAAACCATGTGACCCAGCAATCCCAGTCCTAGGCATATACCCTGAGGAAACCAAAATTGAAAAAGACACATGTACCCCAATGTTCACGGCAGCACTATTTACAATAGCTAGAACATGGACGCAACCTAGATGTCCATTGACAGATGAATGGATAAAGAAACTGCAGTACATATACACAATGGCATATTACTCCACCATAAAAAGGAACACATTTGAGTCAATTCTAATGAGGTGAATGAACTATTATACAGAGTAAAGTAAGTCAGAAAGATAACTATAAATACCATATACTGACACATATATATGGAATCTAAAAAGATGGCACTGATGGATTTATTTTCAGGGCAGCAATGGAGAAACAGACATAGAGAACAGACCTATGGACATGGGGGAGGGAGAGGCAGGAGAAGGGGAGATGGGACAATAACATGGAAATTTACATTACCATATGTAAAATAGATACCCCATGGGAATTTGCTGTATGACTCAGGGAATTCAAACTGGGGCTCTGCGATGGGCTGAAGGCTGGAATGGGGAGGGAGATAGGGGGGAGAGGTTCAGGAAGGAGGGGACATGGGTGTACCTATGGCTGATACTTACCGATGTATGACAGAAAACCACAAAACTCTGTAAAGCAATTATCCTTCAATTTAAAAATTAAAAAGAAAAAAGGGTAAAACTTTCCTTAATTATTTTTTAATCAGAAAAAGCAATAAATGCAATCACATCCTGTTACAACTCGGAGTCAAGAATGATAAATCCTTACAGCACTTCCATCTGTCAGGATGCGCATGGGGGCATTATCTGTCCAGTGTAGACTCTGCCCTCTCTACTCCTCACTTCCCCTTTCACAGCAAACCTGCCCTACTTACTCCATGTTGACACCCAAGAGCTGCACTGAGCCAGGAGGCTGCTTCCCAACAATCTGCAAAGACTGGGAGTGAGAGGGACCCAAAGACTGATGCTCCTTCCTGCTGTGACATCACAGCTGGGATCTGATCAGGTACAATACCCACAAATTTTATTGCAAATAGAAAGAGAAAAAAAAAGGAACAGGAAGACGTGGTAAAAAGAAATTTGATTTAAATAGAGCAGGGCTTTTCTTTGTATGAGTGTGTTTCCTTCTTCCTCTGAGGTAACCTCTGACCACAGCATTTTAGAACCGGAAGAAACCCTTCGAATATCTATAGTCTATACTCTTCATTTCATAAAGGAAGAAATCGATACCCAGAGAAAGCAAATGATTTGGTTAGTATGAAAAAACTAGCTATTGGCAGAACCTTTCCTGCATTTTCAAAGTTTTTTGGTTAAATGAAAGGAAAAATAGGAAGGAGAAAATGAAGGGTAAACTCCTGGAGTCCTGTATTCCAGCACTTGTCCATGGATTGAATTTTTTAAATGAAATCCTGCTGCTGCTAAGTCACTTCAGTTGTGCCCGACTCTGTGAGACCCCATAGACAGTAGCCCACCAGGCTCCGCCATCCCTGGGATTCTCCAGGCAAGAACACTGGAGTGGGTTGCCGTTTCCTTCTCCAGTGCAGGAAAGTGAAAAGTGAAAGTGAAGTCGCTCAATCATGTCCGACACTTCGCGACCCCATGGACTGCAGCCTACCAGGCTCCTCTGTCCATGGGATTTTCCAAGCAAGAGTAACTGGAGTGGGTTGCTGTTGCCTTCTCCAAATGAAATCCTAGATACCCATTAACGTTTTGCTCTATAACTGAAAATAGAGTTGAAAGTATAGTCTATCATTGAACTCAGTTGAAAGCATTTGCAGGATTCCCCTCGTGGTCCAGTGGCTAAGACTCCACACTCCCAATGCAGGGGGCCTGGGTTCAATCCCTGGCTGGAGAACTAGATCCCAAATGCTATAACTAAAGATCCCCTGTGCTGCACCTAAGACCTGGTGCAGCTAAATAAATAAACATTTTTTTTAAAAAAAGAAAGAAAACCCTTGGTAATTTAAGAGTTGAAGAGGGAACCAGACGCTCCTGGATTGCTGTTGCTCCTGGGATACAGTGCTGAAAATAACAGCACCTGTAATACTTTTCAGCCAGTAAAAACAATTACTAACAGTTTGGAGCACTCCACACATTTTGGAGCCTCTAAATGTGTATTGCCGCCTGCCACACTGTTCCCACACTCAGCAAGGAAAATTCCACAGTCCTCACTGGGTAGATGTGAAACAGAGATTCAGAAAAGTTAATGTGGTACCCAGGTTTAGTATTAAGAAGGAGTCTAAGCTGTCATTCCCCACTCTTGATAACAGTACTTTCCCTAAGACCACTGGGCTGTACCTACAGGTTGTATCCAACAAAGGAGCCCCAAGCTGTGAGTGTAGGTCATGAGGGGGATTGGAGATAAAAGTGTAGCCCAGGCTGAGCTTTCCAAGCCATGGAGCTGACCCTGTCTGAAGGAGGCAAACTTAAAAAAAAAATTTTTTTTTAATTTATTTGGCTGAGCTAGGTCTTAGTTGTGGCATTCAGGCACAGTTTTTTTAAATCCACTGAAAGGTACTTCATGAGTGGCACAAGAACCTCTCCAAGCAATTTCCATGCCTTGAATATCCTTATGCCAGCCAACGTTTCTGTAATGCCCTTGTGTCTGAATCACTATTGCCTCATAGACACAAAACTGCCACTATAAATTTGTCCAAAGAGGCTGCTACATAAATATTTCATGATGGGAAGTGATGCCTGGGCTTTGGTGGGCACAGAAATATACTGCTGTGGGCACAAGTAACTTTAGGGGGTGATGACGGTGTTCTCAAACTGGATTGATGTGATAGGTGCACAACTGGATACGTTTGCTAAAAATGATCAAGCTGTTCATTTGCAGTGAGTGAATTACATCTATGTCAAGTTATGGAGAAGGAAATGGCTACCCTCTCCAGTGTTCTTGCCTGGAGAATCACATGGACAGAGAAGTCTGGCAGGCTATACAGTTCATGAGGTTAAAAAGAGACAGGACTGAGTGACTAACACACACAAATTTACATAAAGTATACCTTAATAGGCTGACTTTCTTTAATGTGATGACCAGATCGGCAATTCCTTAAGTTGGAGTCACTCTAAACAGTCACTCTGCAAAGATAGAACATGTCCAGGAATAAACAAAGTCATGATGCAATCAGATGATTATATGAGATCTAGAGACTTCCAGATCAGGGCCGCCTCCTGGGGCTGGGGAGACCTGTGGAGCCACACAAAGCCCCGCTGCTCAGAAGGGTCCCACCCTCCGTTTTATGCTGTGATTGTCATCCGTCTTAAACTTCTTAATTATTTCATCTTTTAACTTGTGTTCTGTAAGCGAAGGCCACAGGATATCAGAGCAGAGAGAGGACGTGCAGTATGTGTGCCCAGAGTCCCCTGCTACCCCCTTTCACACACAGCAAAAAGACTCCTGATGTCCCATAAGCACAGAGTTCTGGTGACCCACGACGCATGGGGCTTCTGCAAGGCTCAGAAGGACCAGGAGGTAAGCGGGTTCCTTCTACAACTAAGTAGGTGGGAGGAGGGGAATGACAGCCCCTGAGATACCACCCTTTTTATTTGAAATGGAACTCGCTTCCAACATAGAAAGATAGCAAAGGAGTTCTAAGAAGTAGGAACAACCAAGAAAACCTATCCCATCCACTAGACTTGCGTAACTTCCGTGTATCCACTACTTCCGCTGAAGATGACGACATAGAAGAAAGGGAAAGACAGGACCTTCCCTGAGTCCCTTTCCTTTGCATCCTTTCTTACTCATCAGTAAAGTGAAGATAGAAGGTGATAATCAGAGGTACTCATATAAAGAAGTGAAATGAAAACAGCTGAGTTTGGTTTGTGCACTGTACCCACCATTCTTCGAATGAAAGACATATGCATGTGACCCCTATGTTCTAATTGCATATTGTGATTCCACAGAAGCTAAACGCTGTCGTATTTGTATTTGAAAATTGCATAATGTAAAGATAAATGATAAAATTTACATTAATAATTTAAAATTCTGATTTTGCTTAGAATGACATTAAATAGCAAATTTAAAAGCAAATTTTAAACCTCTGGGACTTCCCTGGTGGCCCAGTGGTTCAGACCCCTCCACCCTTCCTTTACAAGGGGCACAGGTTCAATCCCTAGTCAGAGAACTAAGATCCCATAAGCCATGTGGTGCAATAACAACAACAAGCATGATATAACAACAACAACAAAAAACCACCATGACAACTTGAGAACACTTGGAAGAAAGGAAATGCACCATGTTATACACCTTTCATAGCTCCTGCCATTTGAACAAGGGGTCTTACATTTTCATTTTACACTGGGCCTCACTGTGAAGCCAGCCCTATTAAAGACAATTGTTCAACCTCCCATTTCACGTCTGACAAAACTGAGGCTGGAAGACAGTGTGCCCAAGATCAGTTAAAAACAGATCAGGTTCTACAGCTCAGGTCCAACTCTGGGCCAGTGCTCTTCCTGTCATTCTTGAGGCTGGGGTTGGGGGGAATCCCAAAACAACCAAATTAGTTTAAAACTAGGGATTCCTACCTGCTGTACTCATTCATTTCAGTTGTGTCTGACTCTGTGACCTCTGTGAGCCCATGGACTTCTCTGTGCCACCGGGGGCTCCTACCAGGCTCCTCTGTCCGTGGGATTCTCCAGGCAAGAATACTGGAGTGGGTTGCCATTTCCTTCTCCAGGGGCTCTTTCTGACCCAGGGATTGAACTCGACCAAGTTAGACACATTTGCTTCAGATGGTTCTCAAAGGGTTTGCAGATGGCATTGTGGCAGTTTGTTAGAGCAAGTAAGCATATTTCTGAGCCTTGAATTTCCCCTCACTAGAGAACCTCAGTAGTATATAAATACAGCATTGAGAGTGATCGTCGGAAACCATTAAGGCTAAATATCCAGTTATAAAGCCAGTTTCCAGTTAGGTTCAGAAGACAAAAACACGTACGCTGTATTTAAATGTGGACAGGGGAGGGCCTCAGTCCTGTTTCCTTGAGTATTATACGGTCGCTGCCCATAGTGGACACTGGGGTCAGATGACCACACTGGACAACAAGGAACAGAAGATTTACTCCTCCTCTGATGTGAGCAATCGTCTTGGTAGTCAGAGACAGAGATGTAATTACAACCTGCCCTCTACTTTTTGAATCACAGGCAGCAATTATCAGAAGCAAACTCTTTACCACCTTCAGAGAAATCTGCAGATTTCTTGTGTATTTAGAATCATAATATGTGATTTACAAAAATAACTAGACCAAAAACCTAGATAAATCTAGTCTGAGTTTTAAAGATTCTTCTTGGTTAACTGTGTTGCAGATTAAATCTCCCTGTAGCCCTACATGCCTCGAGTCCCATCCCGTACGCTGTATTCATTCCCCACACTCCAGTTGCCCTTCCTCTTCTCCCTGTAGCCCACGTGGTGTCACAGACTGACTCTCAGCTCCTACAAAGTGGCCAGAAAGGCTAAATTACAGTCAGGGACTGGGAGAGGGCAGTGGCAATCCTGAAAACTTTTATTGAGCACTTACTGTTTGCTGAGCTCTGCACCAAGAGCTCTATGTTCATTATCTCGAGGAATCCTCACAACAGTTCTATAAGGTGAGTGTGTGTTCAGTTGTGTCCGACTCTTTGCAGCCCCAGGGACTGTAACCTGCCAGGCTCCTCTGTCTATGGGATTTTTCAGACAAGAATACTGGAGTGGGTTGACATTTCCTACTCCAGGGGATCTTCCTGACCCAGAAATCGAATCTGAGTCTCCTGTGTCTCCTGCATTGGCAGGCAGATTCCTTACCACTGTGCCCCCTGGGAAGCTCCACAGCAGTTCCATAAGGTAGGAAAGATGAGGAATCAAAGTTACAGACATAAGTGACACAAAGAGGCCCCCTAGGTCACACCAAATCTGGAATTCAACCAGACATTGGTTATCTAACAGTCAGGTTAACACACCATTGACTGGGGGATTTTTGCAGAAACCAATGCCTGCAGCGTTAATGTCTCCAGTCAATAATGTGTTATGATATTCAGATGTCTGTGCATTTGTTTTTCCTTTTACCTCCACCTTATGTCTTTTAATTCATTTCCCCTGCTCATCATTACAGCATCCTAACAGTGAGACCTAGGGAATTCCTCTTTCAGTATCCTATCATTTTGCCTTTTCATATTGTTCATGGGGTTCTCAAGGCAAGAATACTGAAGTGGCTTGCCATTCCCTTCTCCAGTGGACCACATTCTGTCAGACCTCTCCACCATGACCTAGCTGTCTTGGGTGGCCCCACACAACATGGCTTAGTTTCATTGAGTTAGACGAGGCTGTGATCTATGTGATCAGACTGGCTAGTTTTCTGTGATTATGGTTTTAGTGTGTCTGCCCTCTGATGCCCTCTCACAACACCTACTGTTTTACTTGGGCATCCTTAGCTTGAGAACCCCATGAACAGTATGAAAAGGCAAAATGATAGGATACTGAAAGAGGAACTCCCAAGGTCGGTAGGTGCCCAGTATGCTACAGGAGATCAGTGGAGAAATAACACCAGAAAAAATGAAGGGATGGAGCCAAAGCAAAAACAATACCCAGTTGTGGATGCGACTGGTGATAGAAGCAAGATCCAATGCTGTAAAGAGCAATATTGCATAGGAACCTGGAATGTTAGGTTCATGAATCAAGGCAAATTGGAAGTGGTCAAACAAGAGATGGCAAGGGTGAACGTCAACATTCTGGGAAACAGAGAACTGAAATGGATTGAAATGGGTGAATTTAACTCAGATGACCATTATATCTACTACTGAGGGCAGGAATCCCTTAGAAGAAATGGAGTAGCCATCACGGTCAACAAAAGAGTCCGAAATGCAGTACTTGGATG